>DWCF01000704.1:0-40171 GCA_018230265.1 Delias oraia | reverse complement strand
GTCTTTTTTTTAAATATAAACTCGTCTAAAAGAAGTGGCTTACCGCGCATGGGCACCGTTTGCTCCAGGTCGTTGCTGATCGTTTAGAGCAGGGTTTGATGATTCAAATCGTATTGGTTTAGAAATTCCTCTGCGAACGTTATTCAGTCTTAACAACGTAAAGACAGCAGCTGGCTAAGTTTTAGCGAACGTTGTTGTAGGTCGAAGATTTTCGACTATCTTAGATAGGTGTTGGCTGGTGGGTGTGCCGAAGTGATAGCATAAGGTGATTCGCGCTTTATCGGCCGCGTGCCACGTTTCGCTCTCGCACAACGAAACGGTGTTTAATAAGAATTATCGCTGGGAAAAATGAGAATGCATATAAATTACTGTTTTGTTTCGGTTTGGCGGCGTGTGGTTTGATATACAGTTGAAACTGATTGTAAAGACATACCTTACAAAGACTTAGCGGTTATTTCAGCCAAATTTTTAGGTCCCGTCCGAATCTCTGGTAAATTATTTAGTAAGCATAATAATATCGGATACAGCGACCTATCTTTCACAACGACGAAACTATTGATATTGATCGTCTAACGAGTGTTCTTGTCCCAGCAATAAGAAACAACATTAAACTTTTAAAATACACAAAAATATGTTGTGCAATTTACCCGTGTAAGAGCCATGCTGAAGCATATGCGGACGCACTAATTGGGCCGGCTCGAAAGGAAGAGGAAGGGGCGCACAGAATACTCAGAGTGAAACAGTACTTGTATTATTTCTCAGAGTGAGAAAGGATACGGAGGTCCTTAAAAGTGCCGCTTAAGCGACGTTAAAACCCGGCAACATAACCAATGCGCGGACTGTGACGCGTTCGTTTATGGGAGACGGAATTCTCTTACCATATAGGAGACCCACCTGCTCCGTTGTCCGCTAGAGAATAAAAAAAGATATAAATACTGGTGATACTTATACTTTTAGGGATAAGAAACGTAAAATACAAAAAATGTTTTAGCCTAACTCAAAAAACAGACTAAAATGGCCGATTACTTTGAAACCTAGTGTTAGTTTTATAACCCGTACTGTAAGCAGTACATTTTGTACTCTAGTTACATATTTCTCAATGAATATGTTTATTGATTTTGTGACATGTGACTTGTGACCACTAGTCCGCATACATAATCTATATACTGTACTTGTGTAAATAAAATGTTGTGTATAAAAGTTGGATTTAGCTTGTAGTGATTTGGCACAACCGTAAATGAAACACACTGAGTTTCTCTGCAATAAAAGAAACGACATTTAATGTGTTTAATTCCCACGTCGTTCCCAAATCACAATTTTTACAATCTCATTTCAGCACAGACTACCATACCATAAAAAAGACCATACAGATACATAATATAAGAAAATTATATTTTTATTTCAATATGTATTGATTTTTTTATACTCTCGGTGGCCAACGAGCAGAAGGCTCACGTAGGGCAAGCGGTCTTCCGTCCGTGGACACCTCCAGGCCATGCAGAGCCGCGGCTGCGTTGCCGGCCTTTAAGGAAAGTGTAGTGTGCAAGTGCTTATAACAACTATCGGATATAATGTCGTAAAATATGTAATTGCAAAGTTGGGAGCAATTGGTGTGTCGTTTGGATCGGCGGGCGCCACTCGCCAAGGTCGCTAAGGCGCAGTCATTTTCCCCAGTGCATTCACTGTTAGGAAAACGAGAAGGAACATTTGAGTGAGTTTAGCAAGTACGCGATAGTTGGCTAAAAGTGTCTAATTGAGGGTGATAATTAAGAAAAAATTAAACATAGTTAATGTGCAATTAGAGATTCCGAGTCGATAGCGCGTTGTGTAATTACATTCCGATAAACATTCATAGTAAATACTTCCTTAGTGCGTCATGAAAGCGTAGTCTGCTGATATTTTGTGACCTTTGATTATATTTTCGTTGGGTTCCTGACGCTTCGACTAGCCGTGGCTTAGTGGTTAAACCTGAAGGTGATGAATTCCATTTTTTATTATTTACCGGAGAGCGGGTAGACAGTTCTTTCGGGGATGTCTTCGCTGGAATATGCAAATTTGGTTGTGTTGCCGAATTTTGAAGCACTTCGTCTCCGGTAACTTCACTCCACGTACAAGGACTACTTTACGCTGGTGTTATGTGAGCTCGTGGCATCATTCTGAGTGAGCCGGCGCAATCGGTGCGTCGGCGTAAGCTTCAATGTGGCTCTCCCATGGTCTCGATACTCGAAGGAAAATATTTCCAAAATGGGCCACAGCATCATCGTCATTCTCGCCCTGATTTTTAAATTTTTTTTACGTTTGAGCCCGTCATGTACTTAATGCCAGCTTATAAATAGCTTAAGCCTTACATTCGGTTTTTATTTCTATAATTGCTATTCTAGCGGACAACGGAGAAGGCGGGTCTCTTATATGGTATGAGAACACCGCCGTCCATCACCAACCGCGCCACAGTCCGCGCATTGGTTGTTTTGCCGGCTCTTTTACGCCACTCAAGCGTCATTTTTAAGAGCCTCCGATATCCTAACTCACTCAGCGAAACACAGTACAAGTACCGTTTCACGTTGAGCATTCTGTGCCGCCCGATATCATTTATGAACTTGCCTAAAGTCCCATCTCAAGTGCCTATGGGACGGGGTTCCAGTGCTATGCGGGAATTCGGCATCTCCGACTGGTTATAAGCCTAACTGACCTGCGCGAGTACAAGTTCGAGGTCGCCGGGTGACCCGATTCGTTCGCTGATTATCGGCAAGCGCGTGCGCACCCTACTTGAATGGCGAGCGATATGTGTGTTGCGAGCCGCGAGACAGCTCGCCGCTATGTGGGAAATTTACTCTCTCCGTTTTATTACTCTATCACGTACACGTACAATTAGAGAAAGACCATGGGAGAGCCATGTTGAAGCATATGCTGCCGCACAAATTAGGCCGGCTCGTTCGAAGTTATACCACGGGCTCACAGAATACTCAGCGTGAAACGGTACTTGTACTGTGTTTCGCAGAGTGAGGATATCGGAGTGCCCCTAAAAGTGCCGCTTGAACATTGTTCTTGGGCGGCGGTGTTCTCTTACCATTTAAGAGATCCACCTGTTCCGTTGTACGCTATACTATAAAAAAAAATATTTTGATAAGGTTTCACACACAGGTGGTCACATCACCACAGGATTTTCTGCATTGAAACAGTATGTTTTCACTGAGTCAGTGATGATATCGCAGGCCCTTGAAATGTTAGCGCTGATGCGTCGTCAGACTATATGTGGTGATGTTTTACCATTGAGAAGACTCGCCTATTCCGTTTGTCCGCTATAAAAAAATATGTTTGCTAGTCTATCAGATTGAATATTAATTGAAGAACAATTGAAGCTCATAATTTGTTAGTATACATTTTATTGATAAACTAAGTCAGCAGGACACTATTTAATATTAATTATCAGGATACTGGTACGCACGTGGGACGCATTCCAGTATTTCACTACCGGGCAGTCCATCCGTACCAAATGTGAATTAATATTGACAGAAGACCTTATAAAGGTCGCTGGAAGCCGCTGGACGCAGGTCGCCTCCGACAGGTATTCCTGGAAGTCCAAGGGGGAGGCCTATGTCCAGCAGTGGGCGTCTTACGGCTGAAATGATGATGATTGTAGTCGGCGCAATGAGAGAGATGCAATTGTGTTGTTTTGATCTTTCTAATTGTAATCGTTGTCGGATGAGTCGTTTTGGGAGGCGTAGCCGCTGCTGGCTTCGTGTCGACGATAAGTCGACTTTGACCTTAGGTGGTCACTGGCTTCGTGTTAAGTAGATGCTTCGATTGGAGTGCAAATTATGATGTAGCCCTTAATGATTCGATAATTAGTTAATTGGAGGTAGATTGAAGTATAAGCTTTGGCAACACCTCGGCAGTCGTCAGTTGCGCTCTGCGATTCGTCCATGTGGGACGTGTGCTTGCTCGTCGACATTTGGTGTGTTATTGTGCTATTCAACGTGTTCCTCTTACGGATCTTCGAGCGGCTGTTGGTCGGTCTGTTGCGCGGCATCAGCGAAGCTGCTGCCTGAACGCCGGAAGCTGCCGGCCATGGCGGACAAGAGCGGAGTGATAACCATTCATAATGTAAGTTTCATGCCGGCTTGACAGTGGGTCCACACGATTGTCTGAATGTCTTGTGGTAGGTGTTGATCGAATTTCCTACGGTTTTTACGAAGTTATCTCTCTCACAAGGATTATTCTCACAATTGGCGTAAATTATTTTCGTTCAGGAGTTTCGTGTGAAAACGGAAAGCAAGTAGCCAAGGCAAGCGACATTTTTAAAACTCTTTGTACTAGCGATGTCAACTAACCCAAAAACCTCACGCAGCAGTAACAATCTGTTTAAAATTGTATTTGTCAATCTTAATGGTAAATTCGTAATCGGAAACGATTTGTAGGCTTCCAAATCGTTACCTATATAACGAATACACGGAACTGTCTAAATTATCATCTTAAATTTGACATGTGGTTCTGATTAAAATGGCTGTCAGCTGCGGTGTGGTTACAACCTCGACTTTTTGTGTCGCAGGGATTTCGAGAGTGCTGTCACTATCTGAGCTAGGCTTGTAATCTAAAGTGCTTAAGTTTACGGCTGGCAACGCACCCGCAGCTCTGCAGGGGCTGAGGGTGTCCATGGGCGGGAGACAGCTCGTTTACCATAATTAACATGCGAACCGCCTTTGCACTCCAGTAAGGTTTTGTGCGGACAGATGGAGGTGCAAATGAGCCAAGCTGGAGTATATACCGCGGAGAACGTAGGTTTCATTCAAACATATTCCCAGTATTAAGTAATAATTTAAGTATAAGTAAAAATTTAGTAATATATCATTCAAACAATAACCCCAGTTGGGCCGCGGCTGCGTTGTTGGCCGATTACTTCCACGACACATTCACATCTGGACTTTGAGTATAAAGATTATTGGAGCAGCGGGTGACATTCTCGAACGTCATTTATTGCCCATAAAAGTATTAATGCGAAGCTCACGCTTTGAACAAGTGAAACAGAAGTAAATCAATTGTTTGGTTATTATGCAACAATCAATGGATTATCGGAAGATAAGGAGGAGCTCTGCGTCGGGATTAGGTTGTGTGACGATGGGCGAGGTTATCTATTATCACTCAGCGGTCAGTGCGATGAAGAACCACAGGTGTTTACAACAGCAAGACCGAGTGCTGGAATAACCTGTCTCTTCCCCAATACGCAAATGTTTGAGGAATTTTATTCTATAATTATGATGTATTTTAACTATATCGTTTTATATTGTATGCATATTGAAATGTTATAATTAATGAATGAGGCAGACGTTGTCCCGTCTGGCGGATATCCACCAAAGCCGACTTATCGATACACAAACATTACTTACATTTTTGTAGTAGGATCGTCTGAAGTGATACCACGGGCTCACAGAATACTCAGCCTAAAACGATGCTTCTACTGTATTTCGCTGAGTGAATAAGGAAATTGGAGATTCATAAATTCAGCAAGGGCGGACTTAGGGTCGGTTGGTGATGGGCGGCGGTTTTCTCTTACTATATAGGAGATCCGCATGCTCCCGTGTCCGCTGTACCATAGAAAATATATGTTAATCCAGGTTGTAGGAGGCGGTGTCCATACGAAGTTTCGTTATGTTGTCCAACCAATTTTTTTAAGCAGACATGGATAAGTGTGATGGTCGTTTTATAATTCTCAAAGCAAAGGTTATTCTTAGCATTAATTTTCATACGATTAGCCGATATCAGAGGCGCGCATTTACTGGCCTGTGCTAGCTCCAGTCCCTACTCAAATGACCACGATTCTAAGACCGTTTTTAAAATTAATTATAACGTCAAAAAATGCTTGTGGGATGCCATAAGCAGGTAAATGTAAACAGTATTCTTTTTGTGGACGTTGAAACTTTGTCCCTTCACATGTTTTAATTATATATAGCATTCACAGAATGCTCCACGTGAAACGGTACTTGTACTGTTTCGCTGAGTGAGTGAGGATATCGGTGGTCTTTAAATATGCCGTTTGAGTGGCGTAATAAGCCGGCAATACAACCAATGCGCGGACTGTGGCGCGGTTGTCCATCGGCGGCTGCGTTCTCTTACCACATAAGAGAACCACCTGCTCCGTTCATTGCTATACTATAAAAAAATATATTTTGAGAGCCTCGTTGCTAAATGGTTTTATAAGTTAAGTGAATCGAGAGGTAACGGGTTCGAATTACGTTTCAGTCGGTCGGTTAAATTATTCGGTCTCTAGAAGGGTTTGACAGTGGCCGGGCGAGTGTCTAAATAGTGTCGCACCCGTGGGAGAGCCATGCTGATGCACTAATTGGGCCAAATCGTCCGAAGTGATACCTTGAGCTCACAGAGTACTCAGCGTGAAATGGTAGTTGTACTTGAAAATGTGTTTCGCTGAGTGTCTTCATTATAATATCCTCATCACGCCCGTAAAAATGCCGCTTAAGTTGCGTAAAATGCCGGCAACACAACCAATGCGTGGACTATAATGGTGTTCTCTTATCATATAGAAAGCCCACCTGCTCCATTGTCTGCTATACCTACTATAAAAGGAAAAAAAGAAAGATATAGTGGGTCTCCTGATGGTAAGGCGACCGTCTTCGGCCACCCTTGGACTATCGCGTTGATATCCGCCCTGATTTAAGAATCCTTAGGGAGTGCATTTAAGGTGTGAGATGATGAGATGTAAAGGTGTGCCTTTTGCAGATGCGCCTCCATCGCTGTGAGGGCTGCCTCGCGGCTTGCCGACCGGAGCGCCGCGCACTGCCAGTCGCCAGGTGAGGCCTCCCAACCAGCTTCTCTTCACTTCTCTTACTGGTGATCACAAGAGAACAGCAAAAGACGATCCTTACATCGTCACTGCCTCGCCTCCGTGTGCTACTTCATATTTTGGGGTTTTCACGTGTACAAATAAGATTATTCTTATGCGAATGAACTGTTGCGTCCCGGCGAGACCGGCTTTTAGTGTTGCCCAAATTTAAGACCAACACCAAGCCTGCCTAATTTTAGCAAGACCAAAACTGACCAAGTAAGACTTGAGTAACAACCAGACTAAGCCTGCGAGACTCGCGCGTCTTGCAGTAATTTTTTTGCAGTGATTTTTGGAGTGTCTCAGTAAATCTTTCCACATATTTTATAAATCTGGTTGGTCTACTATGGCTGTCCTAATTCAACCTCAAAATGTTCCTATTCTGATAGGCTTTTCAAGGTAGGCTTTTTAAGGTTTAAAATAACTGTAATGAATATCTTGCTGCAAGACCAATAGCAGGTGTATTGGCGCAAGACGAAAACTGGGCCTAAGCATTTGGGCAACACTACCGGCTTTTGAGGGTCGATTTGTTTGGCACAGGAGCACACAGCCACTTCGCCGATTCTTGTGTTAAAATAGTCCGTTGCGCAGGGGCGGCCAGCCGAGGCGATCCCGGCGAGTCCCGTACGCGCCGCCCGACAGGGAGAAGCACGCCATGGCCGATATGCCCACGCTGCCCACGCCACCATCACCGCCCACACCGCCCGACTCGGACGACCCACGTAAGCACCCGCCGCTCACTTCACTCTGCTTTTGCAACCTAACCAGCACCGGGTTCGATTCCCGCTCCCTATGTACATTTTCATATGCGTTCAGGCTGAAATTACAGTTCTGGAATTACAGCTTATCTCTGTCTTACCAGAGCCAAACTATAGTGTTACTGATTACATTCAAGAAAAAGATGTCGGGAATCCTGCATCCGCAACTCAACCCAATGTATTATTAGACCTAAGGATTAATTGACGACCTTTTTAATTAGAAAAAAAATACTGCAGTATTTCTCGCCGATTCTTCTCTGCTAATTTCCTTCTGTATCGCTGTTACGTTCATAAGAGCTTCATTGAAGCCAACACTGAATAAAAATATTTGTCCTTGACATGCTGTAGCTCCAGTTGGGTCGACTTTTCCGCAGTGATACCAGGCTCACAACACACGCTTGAAAGTGCACTTGTAATGATTGTCGATGAATGAGTGAATCGCTTGACGCTCTTACTTTTTGCCCTCTTATCCTCTCTGGCGTAGAAATAGCGTCCTGAGAACGTGGTTCGCGAATCGCGTGTTTGTCTAGAGGCGTTGTCAACGCGAAGGTACTTGTTATTTCCTCAACGGATGCGCGGTCAGCTGACAGTTGCTCGCGCGCGCGCAACTCGCCCGGTTGTCTCGCGTTCCTCAAAGGCCGCGCCCAGCCGATATCTCCGGTTTGAACAGCACTCCCAGTCAGTCCCAGCAGTCGTAGTTTTCATGAGACTGATACGGTATTGATCGCAGCAGGAGCCGCTTGCTTGCCGCACCACGTGCACCGGGAGATCTAACCCGAGGGGCGTTGCCTGTTTTTAGACTGCTGTTTCCAAGGTGGAGAGGCGCAAGCCAGTAGGGCTGCTTATTGGGGCAGGGTTTCTCGCTGCCCGTTTGGATTGTCCCTGTGGACTGCAGGTTGATGTGCGCTCGCGTGGTATCACTGGTGTGAGTGCATCACCGATTGTAAGACGGTAGTAACCTATTGGTTTGCGGGCAGCGATGCCGTGGTTCGGCATGGACATCGGTGGCACGCTCACGAAGCTGGTGTACTTCGAGCCGCGCGAGAGCAACCGCCGCGAGCTAGACAAGGAGACGGAGATTCTGAAGAGCATCCGGCGCTACCTGACGCGCAACGCGGCCTACGGCAAGACGGGGCGGCGCGACGTGCATCTGCAGATGGAGGACGTGCGCATCCGCGGGCGACGCGGCGCGCTGCACTTCATCCGCTTCCCGACCAGCGAGGTGGGCTCGTTCCTGCAGCTGGCGCGCGACAAGGGCATGGCCTCGCTGCTCACCACCATCTACGCCACCGGTGGCGGCGCCTACAAGTTCGAGCAGGACTTCATCAAGCAGGTCAACATGCGCCTCTCCAAGCTCGACGAGTTGGACGCGCTCATGGCGGGCGTGCAGTTCATCGACTCTATGAACCCGCACGAGTGCTACTACTGGGAGCCCCGCCCGGACGCCGCGCCCGACGCTGACTCGGTGAGCCCCTCCTTGCAGCTTTCAAAGCTTATGTTGTTTTTATGGCAGAAGACGTCAGCTTCGTCTGCCTCTGTTCCAAAGTTGTCCAGAGTGGATTCTTTAATCTGCAGTTAGGACAAAACAATGTATTGACGAATTGAAAAGCATAAAATTTAGCGACTTGAAAAACGCGATGATCTAGTTGCAATTGCTATGGAGTGTTGTAATCGCGACGCGGTCCGCAGCCGCCCTACTCGGAGCCGTGCCTGAGCCAGTACGTGCGGCGGCCGTTCGACTTCTCGGCGCCGTACCCTTTCCTGCTGGTGAACGTGGGCAGCGGCGTGTCCATGCTGGTGGTGAACTCGCCGGCGGACTACAGCCGCGTGAGCGGCACCAGCCTGGGCGGCGGCACCTTCCTGGGCCTGTGCTGCCTGCTGACGGGCTGCAGCAGCTTTGAGGAGGCGATCGCGCTGGCCGCGGCCGGCGACAACACATCGGTAGACAAGCTGGTGCGCGACATCTACGGCGGCGACTACGAGCGCTTCCGGCTGCCCGGCGACCTCGTGGCCAGTAGCTTCGGCCACATGTGCTCGGCCGAGCGGCGCGCGCGCGTCTCGCGCGAGGACCTGGCGCGCGCGACGCTCGTCACCATCACCAACAACATCGGCTCCATCGCGCGCCTCTGCGCCTCCAACCAGAATATCCAGCGGGTGAGCCTCCGACCTCTGCGCCTGTGCCAGCCAGTCTGACCAACGCGCTCTTGACCTTCCCGCTACTCGCTGCTTTTTTCTGGCCAGGTGGTGTTCTGCGGCAACTTCCTGCGCGTCAACCCGCTCTCCATGAAGCTGCTGAGCTACGCCATGTCTTACTGGTCCAAGGGGGCACTCAAGGCGCTATTCCTCGAGCATGAGGGGTGAGTCCCGCCTCATCTTACACTTTCCACCTTACACAGAGATCACTGCCCATGGGAAACTATACCGCTTCCAATGTGTGGCCAGTCTATTTTACCCCCGCTCATGGGCCTGTTGCATCGGTTTCAGCTACTTCGGCGCCGTCGGCTGCCTGCTCCACTACGAGAGCAAGAATGACAAACAGAACTTCAACGCGGACAACGCGCAGACGGACAGGTGAACTGCCGAGTCTTTATGTATATATGTATGATGGGGTGCTTTGAACAGTTAAAGAGAAATGACAGTGGCGACCCGAGCGCCCTAACCGACTGTTGCGGACGGAGGAGGAGCTTACTCAATGGATATCTAGAATTCTATAATACCTGTATTATGTATATTATCAATTTGTTTTAGGTAATCAAATTTTATATGGCGTTGCAGTTCTATCGGAATTGTTTTTTTAACTGTCCAAAGCATCCGAAGCTTTGAATAATGTATCACCACTTACAACCGAGCTGTGAATGAGTGTCGCGTAGTTGCGTAGGCGCGGAGTACGAGATCTGTCCACGCCCATGAGGCAGACCTCATGGTCCTCGCATTTAATTAAATCACACTTTTGGACTTCACGTTATTGTGGAACGGACAAACTTCTCCTGAAGCATGTTATAGCTAAAGTAAATCTGTCAGTACCGCACACAGCAAGTAGTTATTCCATAAGTAAACAATCCATGTAAACCAAATGAATTAATGTACATTGAGTTTGTACGTGCGTCTGTTCAATAATTATCCATTTTCATAGTCTCTAGCCGCTGTCCGAATGTAACAGAGAAAATGAAGTATATTCAATAATAGATAAATAAAATATTCCGTCTGCATATGTTCCGTAACAGCCTTTGCTTAAGAATGCGAAATCATTTGTTGCGTTCCTTTTAACGTCTTCGTTGAATTGTCGAAATAATTGGAGTTGGACGACACAGTGTGCTCGGCCCCTCGAGCGCGCTTCAAAGACAGCTCGTTCCATGGCTGTTAGGATGAGTTGCCGCATCATATGAGAGGAGTTCGCGATGGTGCCTTGCTTACACACGATAGATGGTTCGATTTGTGACGAAATGTCATCATCGAGTTGTCAGCTGTCATCTGTCAGATGTCAAGCGTCATAGTAAAGTTAGTTGATTTGGATGTCCGGCCCGCGCGGGCAGGGGGTTATAATAATTCGTTCAAACCGGCTCTCCTGCTATATTGCACACGGATTGACTGAAATGCATACATTGTTGCCAAGTGTAAACGAATCGACCATTTGTGATGCGGTTCTGTACCGTGTAAGAGGAGAGGCCGGGGAGGCTATGAGCGATGTTGCACAAATATTGTTTTTATGTGAAACTCAGTTATTGTCACTATTGTTGGCCGGTTTGCGCGCGAAGCTGACAACCGCCGTGCTCCGTCTAGGTCCTATTGTGAACATGTCGAAGCATTTTTTAATTAATCTGTGTTTTCTCGAATTATAAAACGGTTGCAGAAATGAGGTAATATTAAGTAAGGTGCGTGTTTGAGATTTTTAAATGTATATCCAAGACGACCGACAGCTGCGGTCACCTGTCGGTAAAGAACGCGTTTGAGCGATTCGCGCGCAGGCTGCCTGACGTACCGATTCTTCCTCGATTTGTATTTACTAGGTTTATTTGAATTTATTTTTATATTGCGAGGGCGCGGTGATTGGGGACTAATTTAAGTGTATGGGTGTTTCCCACGAGACACGTAGACAGGTGCGGTGATTGAAGAAGCCTAGTTTAATTGTTTCGAAATAGTTTTTATAGTAAATAAATTATGTAAAATATGTATTTTGCTTTTTATTCACCGTTCATTGTATGTAAATAAACACTAAGAGAGGCTAAAAATCTTAATTGTTAAGAGTTCCACAAATATAGAAAAACCTTGTAAAGACGATGAGTTTTGTGGGAAACATTCAGCTTCGAGCGCGCTGGTCGAGTGTTGCTTGAAGGTAATCCGAAACATTTCAAATTACTAACTAGTGTTGCCCAAATGCAAGACTTATCTTAGTCTTGGTCTTGCGCCCTTACACCTAGTATTGGTCTTGGTCTTGCAAGTTTTGAAATTACCTATCTGACTATTGATTTTTATCAAAGTTTACTTCAGATCTTAAAAAAAGCTATCAGAATAGGAACATTTTGAGCTTGAATTAGCATAGCCATAGTGAGAAATTCCAAAAATCACTGTCAAAAAAAAAATCTGCAAGACGCGTGACTCTCGCTGGCTTAGTCTTGTCTTGTGCTCTTGGTCTCGATCTTGCATTTGGGCAACAGTATTATAAACGGTTTAGCTGTGAAGTCTTCGCACCAAAAAGTGTTACAGACGAGCAAACAATTGGATGAGCCTGAAGCGACATTCGGCCATCTCGCGTTGATTCTTAAGTTGATGAAAATAAAACATTTCATGTTATAATAAAAGTACAGTTTTTAATAATGCCTCACGAGGTTTCATTACCCACCTTAAACTCACGCGACTAGATCATCGAACTGAAAGTCCGCTTGCTCGGTCCTCTTGGACGGGCGGAGCCGACTGCCGCGTCGTTTTCTCAGGTGCTCGCGTGATTTAAGCTCGACGATCCGGTTGAGCAGCGCGTTGAGGCTCCTGTCGGCGTCCTGCCTAGGCTGCGTCAGGAACAGCATCTGTTCCTCAGGGAATGGCCCGCTGCGCGCCATTTGCTTACGTATCTGCAGGTTCTCAAGCGATTGCACGCTGTGGTAACCATTGTTGAGAACGAGTGGCGAGTGCCAGAATCCTTTGCGCAGCCGGTCCCGGTGCCTGTGAGGGGACAGGTGGCGGTGGCCCCAACTAACAGCTGCTGCAAAGTCACAATGACAGCTTCACGCGTTTTGCTTTTTTACCCCATTTCTTTACTCTTCTGTTTCACACAAAGTCCTTTAGTGCTAGTAATGATAAAACACACTAAATTATAATTACAGTGTTAACTCCATGTAACGTCCCTCGATTTAACAACTCCCTCAAGCGTTGAAATCAATTGGCTTTGGTTGGTCAAACTCGTGTTCCATAAACTTATACACTACGTTACACCCAACCTCAATAACGCCAACAAAAAAGCACCTTAAAAGTTGCCAAACTTAGTCAAAATTACGCATCTGTGTAGATTCTTTTGTTGCTTGCTTATATTAATATATGCCCGCAATAAACTTAATTCTTGACATGAATACCGAATCGTAGCGACCGCGTACCGGAAAGCGCAGTGGGACGTCCCGCCACTCGATAGAAAGACGATCTCACGAAGATCGCAGGCAACAGCTGACCCTAGATCGCTCAATATCGTAATTGGTGGCCGTCTTTGGGGAAGGCCTACGTCCAGCAGTGGATTTGACAGGCTGATGGTGATGATACCGAATCTTCAAACCTACATCAAAATAGAATGCCTGCCTGCAACGGTTTGACTCAAGATATTTTGGTTCAGTGAGAATTACTGAGCATCAAGAAAATGAGAGGGATGAGCCAAAGCCTCCGAGCATCACAGCTCTGGAAACAGAAAAATTATTGGAATATTACTTTTATCACCAAGATGCCTCAACATCGCAACATAAATAAGTAACAAAATACTACTTGATTACTCGTGCAGCACGACGTCAGTCAAAAAAAAACAGAAAAAATAAATATTCATAATATATTAATAACTAATTCATATATTTTTTTTATTTTCAGAAATAAATATTTTCTTTTTCTAATTGTGATTTTTCTTCTCTCCACTCAACGACAACTATAACGCCGTGAAATGACAATCGCTTCAGTGACATTACATAGAGTTTACACTATTTTCTTTTATAATTTAAAATCAAAATTGGCCAAACCTTTGCGATTTTAGCGAGTTGAACGAGCATGAATTGATATACTTTAAGAGCCGCAGAGAATATTATCAGATCAACTCATTGCATAACTTATAATTGTCGTGTGTCGCAATGAAACAATAAAAACTTACAAAATAGAAGCAGCGTCACGACTGTAGCCTTCATTTTGAAGCGATTCGTTCGAACGAATCGGAAATTAATGTCGCGTTACTTAAATTGCCTCCTATTTTATTGACTTTGAAATCATGACGCGTTGCGCCTGACGCAACTCGTCTCATTTCTCCACAAAATCACAGCCGCTCAGCAGTCTGTGAGTATTTTGGCGCCTTTTTTCGGTTTTTCCTCATTGACACTAGATGGCACAGCTTAACACTCATTGCGAAGCAATTTTGGGTTGCTACGTTAGATTATTTACAGTGGAACTGAATCTTCTGAGAGGCTCGTAGCTCAATGGTTTTATAAGTCTACCATGACGACAGAGGTATTGGATTCGTATCTCAGTCTGGACGGTGTTCTCTTACCATATAGGAGATCCAGCTCACTTGTCCGCTATAAAAAAAATTGTTCTTTATCTCTATATAATTGAAACATCTGATTGCAATAAAATTGTTTATTAATAATTCCAACATCACGCAACATTATTATTACTATCAGTTGCCTTTTTAAATCCAATCTTGAGATAATAGATACTCTTTCAAGGTTAGATAATTTTATTCAGATAAATCAGTATCAGTATTTATATGATATTTTTAATGGGACGACTCGCGCTTCCAACTCGAACGTGCGATCCACACTACTCCATTATAAATACTCATTGACATAGAGAATAATAAAACGATTAAAAATAGTATAGCCCATTTAGAAAAACTATGTTTCAATTGGAGTCTGTGAAATATTGCTGCTGACCATAACGGAAACATCCTACGTCTATGTAAATAAAAACTTAAACTATGAATAACAATAATACAAAAAAACTTATATAAAAACAACTATATAGCATTTATTATGTGTGTGCAATTGTAAAAATCAACAAAATATACAATAATATTTCAATATGCTTAACCTACCAACGCTCACACATGAATCCCAGCTGATCTAACACCTAGCCTGCAAGGGCCCGACCGAGTGCTGCGTGAGAAGGAAATACCTGCTTTGAATTCCACTAAAACCTTCAGATGATGCGTCAGATACACTTTGTCACTGAATTAATTTTTAATATAAAAACTGGTACAAAATGAACTACGAACTATGTGACTAATAGGCAGTTGCTACGCCACAGATGCGTTGCCATCCTTTTAAACACAGCTCTTTTTTTCAAGTCTAAAAACTGGTATAATGCGAAAACATGTTTTTCATAGAAACAGCACAAATTAACTTGAGTAGACGCTTGATAGAAAAGTTGTCACACAACGGTTGCCATGGAAACGGCACATGAGCAACCCGCGCCGGGACGTCTGGCGGCCGCATCAGCTGCGCGCGTCGTTAATTCCCTCCGGCACCTCCACAACGAGCCCGTCCAGCTCTTTGGACAGCGTGATCTGGCAGCCGAGCCTCGACGTGTCCGTGAGCCCATATGCCAGGTCCAGCATGTCCGTCTCTTCGTCAGATGCTTCTTCTGGTAATCTGGAAAAAAGAGAAACACAATTAACGATACGAAAACAGTTTTTAAGGTTGACTCCAATTTTTTAAGACACCTCAGTTTCCTGAAAATTATTACCAATATTATTTACATTATATATATTTACATTATATATTTAAAAAGAGGCCATTATTATGTGTTAAGTAGCTAGTAGTGAAGTGTTAGTAGTTTAGCAGGAGCTCATATTGAAATTGCCTTTCCTAATAGATTTCACCAATTAATAATAAATAATAAGTCATTTTTTTATATTATAGCGAACAATGGATTAGGTATGGTAAGAGAACACCGTCACACATGAACAACCGCGACACATTCTGAGGATCGGATGTGTTGCCAGCTTTCTACGCCTGTTTAGGGACACTTTTAAGGGCCTCTGATATCCTCACTCACTCTGCGAAACAGAACAAGTACCGTTTGACGGTGAGTATTCTGTGAGCGCGTGCTGTCACCTTCAGACGAGCCAGCCTAAATAGTGCGTCGGCATGGCTGTCCCACGGGTAAAATAAACTAGTTTTAAGAGACTGGATTTTTTGGAATGGCTAATTGAAGCACATTTAATTTATATAATGCAGCACCTATCAACGTACCTATCAAAATCCTCTTGCCTAAGAACGACATGACACGTTGAGCATGTGACAGTCCCTTCACAGGCTCCGTAACCATCAATATCAAGGTCATTGTTTACCACCACATCAAGTAGTGTGTCACCAACTTTTCCTTCTGCCTCAAGCTTTCGTCCATCGAACATGATAAAAGTCACTTTTACCCTGAAATAATTACATTTTCTTACTATGAAGCATGTTACATAACAAATCAGTGCAATATTAAAGAAATCATAATAAAAAAACATGATTTATTTAAAGTGAGAAGGGGCATGTTTCTCTTTCTAATGACATACACACCTAGGAACTACAAAAATAAATTTATTTATATTTGTATTTTATAAATTTTTGTCTAGATGACTGTTTATTGAAGAATACAAATGCATAGTCAGCTTTGTGGGCCACAACATTTGTTATTCAATAAATAATGTTGATAAAAATGATTGCTCAATTTTGTAATAATCTAAACTAAGTAATATTACTATATTAATATTTTTGTTGATACAATACACTAAACTCATTGCTACTGCTTTGAATTTGCTTTTTCTTAAAGGACAGAATATATCAAAATAATTAATAATATTAAAAATTATCATATTAAATTATTTATTTACTATTTTAAGAGATGGAGACGACTATTTTTCGTAGTCAAGCAATATGTTAGCCTAAACGTTTCTTGAGTGCTGAGTTCAGCTTTAACCTAATTTAGTAAGCCAGCAATTTTGATATATCTGAGGCTTGTAAGGTGGTGTAAAGACAAAACGACTTACTTATCGTCTTTCAATTGAGGCCGCGTCGTCGTTATGGGCATAATACTTCTGTAATTGCTTAAAATCGTCAATTTGTTGTTATATTTCGCCGTAACCACTCTCGACTTAGCTAAAGTTCTTATTAGATTTCTATACATTGTGCACTGGGAAGATTTTACGAACAAAAATGTAAGCTTAGATACTCTTCAACAACCGTTAGTAATGCATTATATATTATAATTACCGAATTCTAAAACGATTTGACCCTGATCGTGAATAATTCAAACTTTTTTCACCATTTGACGATGTTGTGATATCGACTTTGACATACCGTTAGCACCAGTGTTTTCACTAGAAATATTTCTTTCCCCCACGCCTTAATTCAGATTTCCCCTTCTCCGGACATTTTTTCCCTCAAAATTTATTTTGCAGTAGTTATATTTTTTTCCAAGTCAGTATACGCTGTTAGAGCATACATTTTTGAACAGAATAATATTTTAAGTCTCAAACAGAATTGAAGTAAGGGTAAGTAGTTTTTGGTATTATATTGATAGATACTGTCAAAATTCACCAATCAAGTAGCAGTTAGAGCCATCATTTTTCATACGCGAAAAACCCTATTATTTCCGAAATTTTCTGCAATATTTCAGTATTTTCAGGTTAGGTTTTATCTATGATTTCCCGCAATTTTCTCTTTTCCTTACCCTGTTGACCCTAATTTCCCCTTAAAAAGGGAATTTTTCCTCAATGTGGAAGCACTGGTTAACACGGAGCGGCGCTCGACTTCACATTTGACATTGGACTTGCAAACACTCTTTTACAAGTGGCTAACATTTTTACACTTTCACAGGTTCTAAGTATAGAATTAATAATAATCAAAAGAAATATAGCAAAACTTAGGTTTTAAACCTGCCTATTGAGCTTAATTTTATTTAACTATACTATACCATGTAATATTTTTTAATGATGAAGCAGGCGGTTATATAATATATCCTATGATATTACATATTCATTATTTGTTTCTTTCACTACACCTAGATAATCACTTATGCAATGAAACGAAATATAATAGGCTAAGATCTTTGTAACCTGTCGAAATTGTAACAATAAATAAATAAATTTTATTATTCCGATCGTTGCCCATAGACAAACGCGCCACAATCCGCACTTTGCTTGTATTGTATTCTGTTATACCTATATTATGCTTTTGATCATTTTTTTGTTCTGAATTAACAAAAATATAGTTCATTTTAATGCAGTAACTAACTCCATGTGTTGAGCCAGCTCTTTGGGAATAAAAGCAAGATATGTGTATGTGTATGTCTTTAATGCATGTTCTCCTTGATGAAATGCTCGTGCTTGATGACCTGCGTGAAGGCGACGTAGGTGTGCGCGTTGCACAGGTACTCGTTGGTGGGCGCGGTGGACACGATGCCGCGCAGATAAAACCGCTCCACGCCCATCTCCCAGTCCGGGAAGGCAAGTCCGCCTCCGCTGTCGCCCTTGCACAGGGTCGTCCCTGCCAACGATCATTCCACCACTTTTTTAATAGTATAGCGGACAACTTACTGAGCATGTGGGTCTCCCATGTTATAATACCGCCGTCCATCACCAACTGCGTCATAATCCTTGCATTGGTTGTATGTTTTGGTTGTATGGCTTTTTACGCCGCTTAACCAGCATTTATAACCGCTCCCTTATATTCAGTGCTAATCGTTTTTGACTCCACCGATTTTTATCAAATTTTGTGTACTTAGAAGGTAGATCTATTTTTAAATATTAAATATTTTATAAGTCCACTAGCTAACCCACCCAAAAGTTATTTTGCCACATCCATTATCAAGGACTAATTTCCTTATTCACAAATAAATGTTGTTGTAAAAGAATGGAAACTTAAGTAACGTTTTTTTAATACCACATTAAAAAAAAATTGTCCAAAAAATTAAAAAAAAAAATGTTACGGTTGGTTATTCCTTATAACTCAAGCATATAAAAAATAGGCGATTCTCAGACCTAAAATCCAGTTAGGATAGACACGCGTGGATACTAGAATATGACACGGATTAAGCATATGTCGTATGACGGCAACTCCAGTGATGGTGGGCGTCACTTACCGTTGGTATAGCCGGCGCAGAACTTGTCGCTGCTGATGTACTCCCGGAAGCCGGGCGGCGACTCGGCAATGCAGCGGTTCAAGTCCACGTAAGGTAGCTGCACTACCAGCAGCGTCGGCGACGCCTTGCCGTTCTCGGCGGTCAGGCCCCAGCCCGCGATCTGAAGCGACAGCCACCACGAAATTCGACTTTTATCCCGAGACATAACTACTATATAAAATTATTGTTTAACAGTGCTTGTAACAGAATTCTACGGAAACGATTCATGTAATTTAATGCATGCTCTCCTTTATTTATTTTTTATTGTGTATTACGGTTTGTTGTAATTTTGTGTTTAGTGTAAGATGTAAATATTATATTCCCTTGTGCGTCACTGACGCTAAAATCACTTTTAGCGATAAGGCCTGTCTGTCTGTGTATTGTCTGTAGATCATTGTATTGTCTCTTTTTTTAAAATTTTTTAACCTTTGTACCTATATACTTTTCTTTGGTGTGCAATAAAATGTCTTTTGTGCAATAAAATTATATCATTTGTTATTAATTTTGAGTCCGTGTTGAACCTAACCCTTGAGATAGCATATGAAACACTATGAACCTGACATGCCGGAAGTGTGAGGACTGTCTATACTTAATTCGCTGTATCGAGCGACGCTTTGTGCGCTGGTGCGACTGTCAAGGTGAAAAGAATGAGATGGCACCGAGCTCGCAAATCGGTTGCCTCACCTTGCCCAACTTCCCGTCGCTGAGCTGCCGCTTGTCGAAGTTGTAGTCGAAGCTGAGGCAGACGGGCCGGATGAAAGTCTGGTACTGGATCGCGGTGACCAGCACCACGAGAGCGATGTCCTCCTGGAAGTTGGCCGCCGAGCCGAGGAAGCGCGGCGGCATTTCTATCGAACGCACCTGCGCAAGCACATAGGGTATTTCACAGATTGGGACATAGGAGTTTTCAAAGTCCATCAAGAAATATACTCATATATGTTTTAAATTTTTTCTTGATGATGGTATTCACATTAGTAGGGGACCTCATTGATGAAACACAAGATTCGTTTTTCTGTGCATTAAGTACAACTCCAATCCGATAAGACAAAAGTACTTGACGCATCGGAGGCCTTTTCAAGTATTACACGATCCGGATGATCAAATCACACAAGATAATAAGCTGATAGCCTCCCTAGAGAAGAAAAACAGTCAGTCAGTTCAGGATAGAGACCGCGTCAAACCGGAAACGGAGACGACGACAGATATATGTCGCAAAGTTCACTCCGGTGAGCTTTCGACCGGCCGCTCAGACGGCAAACGTTACCGCGACGACCCAAGCCGAGGTTCGTGACTCGCATGAGATGAACTTGTGGTAGTCACGCCACAAACCAAACTCTTGGTTCGCTCCAAAGTCCGCGAGAAGCTATAAGGCCTTATACCAACAGTGTTAGCCAGTTACAAAAAAAATCCATTTCTGTGGGATCCATTCCCATCCAATCCCATTTCGTCACTGGTCAAAGACAACGTTCACGTCAGTGGTTTAATATTATTTAGTACTTTTGATCGAACATTGCCGATTAATTATAGGTCTCACTTTTTTGTTTGAAATTATTACCAAATGCACACTAGTTGGACCGGCTCCGATGTGATACCACGGACTCACAGAATACTCAGCGTGAAACGGTACTTGTATTATGTTTCGCAGAGTGAGTGCGGATATCCGAGGCCCTCAAAAGTGCCGCTTAAGCGGCGTAAAAAGCCGGTAACATAACGAATGCGCGGGATGGTGAGCGTTTATCCATGGGCGGTGGTGTTCTGTTAGCATATAGGAGGACCACCAGCTCCGTTGCCCACTTTAGCATAAAAAAATCAATGTGAATCTTAAATAAACATTAAAATTAACAATTTCATGCATTGCTTCTCAATCTAAGCAGAACATCGGCTACGAAAGGCCTTATTGCTTGATTGAACTAAGACACAATTTTAGTATGACTGTAGTGAGCTTTATGATTGTCCCTATTAATCCCATGCAGAGCAAATGACACCACTGCCTCGACAGCAGCCAGGGCATTTAGGCCCATGATCGACTCACGTCAGACTTCTGCGCGTCCTTGTCCACCTTGTCGTTCCATGGCCGGTACAGCTTGCCCACGGCCACCGCGTACTTCTCCGCCGGCTGCTTCTTGCCCAGATCCTCCCAAAAGCAGTGAGCCGCTGAAATATTGTATTAACTTTTTATTCACATACCTCACTTAGTCAGTAGCTTACAGACTTCAATTATCACCCCTACGTGGCAAAATTTGCAAAGAAATTTTGGAAGAAAACATTCAGATACATTTTGAGCTGGAGCTGCCATATATTCAACATTATTTTTAATGCACCCAAATTTCCGCGGCTGGGAGCATGGAGCCTGGAGATTCTGTGATACAAGTCTCCAGCCCAGTACAGACTCCAGGTCTCACAGAGATCTGGGCATGTGTTTGAAAAATTTTCTAGTATTTTTTATAATCATATTTATAGAATTTGTTTGGGCTTTAATTATAATATCGTTTATACTAAAAATATAGCACAAATATAAAAAAGGTACAACACAAAGGTACAACTGTACCTTTGTGAGAGATAAAAAAATTATAACTATGACTCAGTACGTAATTTACGCATAAACAAAGATGTAACATTCACCGGAGATGACGAGCGTGGTGCTGACTAGGGAGCCGCCGCAGATCTGCATGTAGGGCGAATAGCGCTTGCTGTAGATGCCCGCGTGCCAGGGCAGCTCGCCGCGCTGCGCCGGCAACCCGCCCAGCACCAGCTCCACGCCCTGCGGCGTCACTGTGCCGCACTCTGCAACCAGTCGAACCGACGCATTTTACTATTGGATCGCGGGTTCGCAACGCCCCACGCCCCACGCCCAATCGACTACGACATATCTATTAATTCTTCAAACTTCATTACTCAAGTGTTTGTCATATTTACTCAACAATAGAAACACGCCAGCGAGAGTTTGGCACAGAAGTGTTACGTAGCGTTCATTTATATATTCATCCATGTGCCATTAGAAACTGCGAGGGAGAACAATGGAGGCCAATTCCAGAGCGATTACAAACTTAAGCTTATTCATAACTTGTATGAACACAGTTTGACAGCCTAGTGCTTCTCTTCAAGCCATGTCTACCAGGTTCGACGCTCCGGTTTCATAAAATTCATAAGTTTTTTATTCGGTCTTTGAATGGAGTTAATATTAATCTCCCGTGAAAAGCTACAAGCTATTGAGTGAGGCCTAGCAAGTTAAGCCAAAAAGCCGGTAAGCGTCCATGGGCGGTGGTGATCTCTCACCATCTAACCACACGGAAATAAACAGCGATCAGTGGATCTGTTTGACGGTCCATTGGTACGCGAATCGTTCACTAAGAGGATGGAGGAGTGGGTGAATGAAACAAAGAGTTCGGTTAAATTATTTATTATCTTCCATCCTGTTAATGTACGAACGCACAGACACAGTATCTTACAGCTAAATTGTCAACTATAAAAATAATTAATATAAACTTAGTAAAATAGTTTCACAATTTGTACGACGAACACAAGAAACTTTCACTGAAGATTGCAGCAGTCAGTTTAGAAGGCATAAATATTTTCCGTGTGTTTCACACTTCGTCCAAAGTTGCATTAAAATGCCCATTTATTATAATTAACTGGAAAGACGATCTCACGAAGGTCGCGGGCAACCGCTGGATCCAGATCGCTCAAGATCGCAATAGGGCGTCTTTGGGGCAGGCCTCTGTACAGCAGTGGACTTGATAGGCTGATGATGATGATGATTATAATTAACTACTTGTGATATATATTTTATCATCATCATTAAGTCCGCTGCTGGACATAGGCCTCCCCCAAAGACGCCCACCTGTTGCGATCTAGAGCGATCTGGATCCAGCGGTTGCCCGCGACCTTCATGAGATTGTCTTTCGATCGCGCGGCGGGACGTCCCACTCTGCGGTTTCGGATACGTGGTCGCCACTCGAGAACCTTTCTTCCCCATCGTTTGTCGGTTCGTGGAGCGATGTGGCCAGCCCATTGCCACTTCAACTTACTAATACGGCGGGCAATGTCAATTACTTTGGTTCGGCTGCGGATAACCTCATTTCTGATTTTATCTCGCAGCAAGCCTCCGAGCATTGCTCTCTCCATAGCTCGCTGACTGATACTGAGCTTTTCCATCAGACCCATCGTAAACGATCACATAAACGACCACGAACATAAAAAGCACGAAAGAGAAGGAAGACATACGTGACGTCACTAGGACATTTGCGCGGCAATCTCCAATGATAATCTTGGTTGTAATAAGAATCTATTATTTTGGCAAAGAAAGAAAAGAATAAAGTATGAGAGACAGCTACTTCTTTCATGTGTGATAAAAAAAATAGAAAACGAGTATTACCTAGGAACTATAGTTGAAAAGCAATTTAGGAACATTTTAATACGACAGGTGTATGTCTCATGCCTTTACCCGGATAATTAAAGATTAATTTAAAGTCGCTGATGTGTTGGCTACTTTTGATGCGCCAGACAAACAAACAAAATCTATCTAATTATGCTATGGAAATGTTACAAGACAGGCCGTGGTACCAACTAGAAGATTCCTTAAAGGACATTAACTCCATTTCCTAAGCTAGTACAAGTTGGTAAAGACATGGCATAAGAAAAACAAATCCGTAGTTTCTCGACTGTTCCGCTAACAACTGGGCGTGTCCATGAACAGTGCGAAGCTTGACTTGTTAAAAGGCATAACAAATATATATTTTGCTACGTGAAATAAAAATATCTTTACTAAAGGTCAAACGAATCTTTTTTCATTGAACTTAATTGGTAACTCCAGATACAGAAAGAGGATTCCCAAAAACCAAATTTGTACCCCACTACAAGGACGTTGCAGATCCGGGGTACTTTGTACTTTTCAGACACATCTCGTCTTATCACACGGCTTTATAGTAATCGTCTACTTTGTTTCTTTGGTTCATACTTTGTAAATATTTTTAGAATACTGTGTTTCATGAGAATTGATTTCGCAACGCATGGATTTCGCACTAATTGCGGAAGACGATGGACGAGTCCGGCGCATCGATGTGCACGTTCGAGCTGTTGGAGGCCAAGTAGATGTTCACCCCGCCCTGGACTTGACCTTGACCCTGACCTTGACCCTGGCCCTGGCCTTTCCGCGTCGAGGAGCCCATCCTCCAGTCCGCGTAGTCCACGGCGTTCTCGTCCTCCACCACTCCCTTCTCCACGGGGCTAGTGGTAGTCGCGTGGTTGAAATAGATAGCACTGGCGTTGGTGCCGCCATTTTGATTGCTATCACTAGGCGTCACCGGTACCGTATAGTTACGCATTGGGACATGGGGAACGTGCGGCGGACTACTCCCCACGCCCGCGCCGCTTTGCAACAGAGCGCCGACATCGTGCAACAGAGTGGCAGCGTCGGACACTCCACCACTACCCCCCACGTTTTGCGGCACGCCGTACTGGAAGCTAGACACGTAGAGGTGGACCGTGTCAGTGATGATGACGGTGATGTTGGTCCCGTTGCGGGGCGCACCTGGCTGGCACACGGAGATGGTGTCCCAGCTGCCGTCGACGCAGCGCATCACCGAGAGCACGCTGGGTGAGTAGTAGTTGGGCTTGCGGCACTCGGGCCGCACCACGGTGCCTGACGGCTCGTACAGCTCGCAGTCGCGCGTGCCCTCTTGCGTGCCCGACAGCAGGCAGCGGTACTCCACGCTGTCGTGCGGGTTCAGGCGGCAGAACTCTGCAAGTTTTCACCTCAACTTTTCAACTCCTGGCTAAGCAGCAGTATCTCGGGGTCATGTGGCTCTTATTCCAACTCTATTGCAGCCATTCGGACAAGCTTCTAAAGTTACCCAACTAAGATTAAGAATAATGCTAATGATGAAGGGGCCTCCTTAGACCGCGCACCCTGATGAAGGATTTTTGCCGTAGTAGAGCCATGCTGACGCAATTGGGCCGGCTCTTCCAAAGTGATACCACGGGCTCACAGAATACTTAACGTGAAACGGTACTTGTACTGTGGTTCGTAGAGTGAGTGAGTATATCGGAGGCCTTTAAAAGTGCCGCTTAAGCGGCGTAAAAAGCCGGCAACACAATCAATGCACGGACTGTGGCGCGGCTATTCATGGCCGACGGTTTTCTCTTAGGAGACCCACTTGCTCCGTTGTCCACTATACTATATAAACAAAGGACTTTTTTTCATTGGCTAACCCGTTGTCTGGCCATATGACCCTGACAGTTTAGACAAAGGAGCAGCGCTACTCACGGACGCACTGCGGCAGCTCCGAGCTCCAGACGCCGTTGAAGCAGAGAACAGTGGCCTTGCCCATGGCCCGGAAGCCCCAGTTGCAAGTCACGTTCAGGTTGAAGGCTTTGTAGCGCTGGCCGGGCTTCGCGTTCGGAAACTCCACCACGCTGAACATGCCGTGGGTGGGGCTCGGGGGTACCACGCAGTTGCCCGTGGATGGTGACCTGCCAGTCGCAACTAAATAAATACCCGCAGCGAAGAGACAGCTACCACGAAGGCATAAGCACTGGTGTTTAGTCCAGGTCTGAATACAATTTATAAATTGTCATCAGTCTTTGGAAGGGAAGCAGCCCGGCGAGTTACCTCCCCCGTATGAGAGCCATGCTGACGTACCAATTGCGCTGACTCGTTCAGAATGAGTTCACGGAATCCCAAAACACCAGCGTGAAGCTTCTATTGTATTTCGTTGAGTGAGTGTGGGTCACGGCCCACCAAGTTTATCTTATCGCTTAAGCGGCATAAAAGCCAACAACACAACCAAAACATGGAGTGTTTATTTATTTATGTATATTATATTATATATGTTAAGTATATTAATGTAATAAATATATAAATTATTAAATATAAAAAGTTAAGTTATGTTTATCGTCGACTATAACGAATTGAAACGTGTTGTGCACGCTTGCCTATGAGCGGCGGTCTTACAAACAGGATCCACTCGACCTCTTGTCCTCTAAATAGTAAATTAGGAATATACGTACGGTGTTTGTGTGGTGGCGGAAGAGATTCGGTTGCACAGCTCGTCCGATTCGTCCGAGCCGTCCGCGCACTGCTGCACCTGCAATTCCCAAACATCCAAGCAACCTCTGAAACCTTCACTGGCTTTACTTATACTACAAACAAAAATTGTATCAAAAAGTAAAAATTTTAGTTACCATCACCGGAATAATTTCTTACCTTATTATTTATTTAATTGGTGGCAAACGAGCAGGAGGCTCACTAAGGGCAAGCGGTCCTCCTCCCATGAATACTCCCAGTCCATGCCTAGCCGCGGGTGCGTTGCCGGCCTTTAAGGAATATGTACGCTTGAAGTTCCCCAAGTCTTATTGGTTAGGAAATATCTTATTCTCGACAACCGCCTTGTCTCCGCCATCTTGAATCTACTCTCTCTTTCACATATACAGCTATCTCATACACTATCTCTATCCCTTTCACACACGCAATCTATCTCTCATCCCATTACTTGTATATAGGTAACGCATGAAAGAGCCTTGCTGAAGGAGGCTCCTTCAGCAAGGCAAAGTAAGAGGGAGCCTGGATATTTTGATGTACAGATTCCGAGCCCAGTACAGACTCCAAATGTTTCGAAAGTATTTTTACTAAAAAAGTGGCTCACCCCGTCGCAATCGGAGCCTAAGTCAACGCAGGCGCCGTACGCACACTGGAAGGCATAACCGGGGCAGCGCTTGCCCGCGCAGCTGCGCACGGTCTCGTCCGAGCCGTCGGCACAGTTGCTGTTGCCGTCGCAGTGGTCGGCCGCGGGGATCAGCTGCCCGCTGTCGCAGCGGAACTGGCCTCTGGATCACGTATCAGGTTCATAGCGGGGTAAGATCAAGTAATAACAAAAATGAAAATATTAGGATGGTTGTGGCTGCTTCTCAAATTTGTCTTCAACTTGGTTTCGGTTGCTTAAAACCTTGCAATATTCTATCTAATTATAATAATATTTTATGTTCACCCGTGGGAATATGTACGAAGTGATACCATGGGCTCACAGAATACTCAGAGTAAGTTGTACTTGAAACTGCACTTCCACTGTGCATTGTTGAGTGAGTGTGGTCATCAGAGGATTAAAAATGCCGCTTAAGCGTTAAAAGCCGGCAACACAAGCTCGGAGTGTGGCACGGTTGGTATGAGCGGCGGTGTTCTCTTACCTAGTAGGAGACCCATCTCCTCCTTTACTGGCATATTAAAACATGATACAGTAACTTGTGTCTACGTCATATCCTCCGCAATCCAGCTGGCTTATGTGCCAGGGTCCACTCCAGGTATTTTTTTAATGTGTTGCCGGCCTTTTACGCCACTTAAGCGGCACTTTTAAGGGCCTTCGATATTCTCACTCACTCTGTGAAAGAGTACATGTACCATTTCACGCTGAGCCCGTATGACTTCGGACGAACCGGCCCAATTAGTGCGTCCGCATATGCTTCAGCATGGCTCTCCCGCGGGTGAAATAAAAGAGAAGCCTGAGCGAGCCTCGAAGGAAGAGAGCATACCTAATCTCTTCGGTCTCGTTGCGGCATCGGGGCAGCAGCTCGTCCGAGTTGTCGGCGCACTCCTTGATGCCGTTGCACGGGGCGGTGCCATCCACGCACGCACCATATGTGCACCGGAACCAGTTGCTCTGGCACCTGCACACTCCTTAGTTGCTTCATTCGCTACATCATTACTAATGTAGCAGCACGGTGAAGCCGTAATCCAGCTAAACTAACCAACTCCTTAATTTTAACGCGTATATAAATTAATCATCATCATCATCGTCCATTACAGGTCATAGGCCTCTCCATCGGACCCCATGCATGCCTTACGGAGGCGACCTGCAACCAGCGACTTCCAGCGACCCTTATAAGGTCGTCTATCCATTTTGAGGGTGGACGTCCCACGCTGCGCTTGTCGGTCCGTGGTCTCTAACACTTTTCGGCTCCATCGGCCATCCGTTCTACGTGCGATGTGGCCTGCCCATTGCCACTTCAGCTTGCTAATTCGGCAGGCTATGTCGGTAACTTTAGTTCGTCTACGGATCTCCTCATTTCTGATTTGATCTCGTAGAGAAAAACCTATTTTTAGCATATTAGATTTCATATGTTTCTCAAAATAATTGTTTCTAAAGATTTTTGAGACGGCTTAAGGCTTTGTATTAAAGGACTTTTACTGTAACTACTTCGAACTGGACTGAACACAAATTTCATTATAAAAACCACAAACAGACACTATTAAAAAAGCATAGCGTACTTTGTTTTGGCGCCAAAACACCCATACTCGTTCACAAGCTACGATGGTGTAGCAAATATTTCTCCTTACACTAGAATAGGTAAGAATGAAAAAGCTCACGGCGTGTTCCGGCAGAGCGGGAAGGTCTCGTCGCTGGCGTCAGGGCAGTCCGTCACCCCGTCGCACTTGCCGTCCAGGCCGATGCAGCTGCCGTCGCGACACTCCCACTGGCTCCGCCTTCAATGGCACAATTAGTTTCAGTCATTCAGACGTAAAGACCACTAAGATACATTATTGGTGAGTTCTACTACTTCCTCAATGTATTGAGAATTTTTAGCATTGAGCGTCTAGTGAAATGCACCCGTGGGAGAGCCATGCTGAAGCATATGCTCACGTAAATGGACGGGCTCGTCCGAAGTAATACCACGGGCTCACATACTCAACGTGAAACGGTATTTCTACTGTTTCGCTGAATGAGTGAGGATATCGGAGGTCCATAAAATACCATTTAAGTGGCGTAAAAATAGTGGCGCGGTTGTCCATGGGCAGTATTCTTTTGCCATATAAGAGACCCATTTGCTCCGTAGTTCGCTATACTATAAAATAATTCAACAGCGCATGCGCCAAAAAGAAGATGAATATCCTCCTTTGTCAGTGATACAAGTAAATTGTGACCATGAAGACTATAACCTTTTTGAATGTGACCTCGACGTGTTAAATAAAAAAAGTTATTGATTTTTTACCATCACGGTAATATATTAAAAGTAATGTCGCCCAAATGCAAGACCAAGACCAAGATCGCCTAATTTTAGCAAGACCAAGACTTGCAGCTTTTTTTTGACAGTGATTTTTGGAATTTCTCATTCAATCTTTAGACATATTTTAAAATCTGGTTGGTCTACTATGGCTAAGCTAATTCAAGCTCAAAATATTCCTGTACTGATAGGTTTTTCTAAGATCTGAAGTAATCTTTAATAAATATCAAAATCTAATAGGTAATTGCAAGACTTGCAAGACTTGCTGCAAGACCAAGACCAAGAACTAAGCTAAGTCTTGCATTTGGGCAACAATATCAAAAGCCATTTATCTATTAAATATAGAAAGATTATCGTCTATGTAACTAGTGATGTCTCAGCTGTAATTGTATCAAATAAATGAATCTGTTTCAAATAAATGAAACAAAAATGATTGAATCGCCAACTTACCTACAATTGGAAGACTGTCTCTTTGTTCGGAACAAACCATCTGCTGAACTGAAAGATTAAAATATATTTTGAAGTGAAATTTGTTAGCCAGGCGCTGGGAGGAAATGGAAATATTGGCAAAAATTTGCTTAAAGAGAAAAGGCGAACGGAAATGGACGAGAGCGACCATACAGTTATCACAGCGTCACACGGTCTTTTGGGGTGAATTGATTTAACCGTGAAATGATTTTTAGCCGTGACGTTATGGACGGTGGTGTTCTCTTACCACATAGGACACCTTCTCCGTTGTCCGCATAGTATAAAAAAGAGAGACGTGTAGCGGTATGCATCAATCAGCTGACTTACGCTGTGTCCCCCGAGCAGAGCCGTTCGTCGCTGCCATCGGAGCAGTTCAAGTCCCCGTCGCACACCAGGTCCAGGCTGACGCACGCCCCATCGTCGCACTCGAACTCACGACCGCTGATAGCCGAGAAATTTAAAAAAAAATCGTCCAATCAAAAATAATATTTTCTCCAAATAAATTTCAAGTACTTCGCTGCCTCTTCAAAATTGAGTAAATTTTAAAAAATCAGATTTTTTGAAATTCCCAAAAAAATTGATTAAAAAAAGAAACTTTACACGTAAAACGATGTAATGCCCCCCCCCCCTCCCACTCTTCCTGTAACGCTTCGTATAATACAAGACACGTCTTCCCATAATCAATTTTTGATTAAGTATAATAGTTTTTAGTTTCAAATAAATATTATATACATATCTCAATTTACAAGTTACAAGGGATTATTCTTTATGTCCTTGTGTCTCTTGGGATTCTTATTAATGCACAAAAGACTGACGTTCTGACTGTTCATCGTCATCATCATCAGCCTATTCAAGTCCACTGCTGGACATAGGCCTCCCTTAAAGACGCCCACCTGTTGCGATCTTGAGCGATCTGGATCCAGCGGTTGCCCGCGACTTTTATGAGATCGTCTATCCATCGCGTGGCGGGACGTCCCACTCTGCGCTTTCCGATTTCCGGTTGGACTGTTACGACATCTATATTTGGAAATTTAAATAATATAAAAAAATACCTGCATATAATGGAGTCTTCTCTGACCACAGATGCGAGCGTGCTGGAGGATGCTGGAGAGCAAATGTCATGAAATAAGTTAGAAATAATTTATTTAAATGAAGACACACAAATGTTAGAATTTTTTTAAATGACAAATCCTGTTGGCATAAGGCCTTCACAGGTTGTCACGGACTTTTGGGATGAGCCATAAGCTCGCCGAGAATTTGGTTTAGGCCGCGACTAGCGCGAGGGCGTCTCCTGCGAGACGCGAACCTCGGCGTTACAGATCAGAATATTATAAGAATAAGTACAGAATATTTATTATTTTAAAGTAATGATATTTTATGGTATAGTCTACAACGTAGTAGTTGGGTCTTCTATGTGGTAAGAGAACACCGCCGCCCATCACCAATCACAACACACTTGCTGTGTTCTGTTTACGGTTAAGCGACGTAATTTCAACTATTATGAAATTCCCAATCTAACTGCTATACCTTCCAGAGGTAGCAACGCTGGTGGCCAGTTCTCTAGGTACATTGTAGAGGACATACAGCCCAGTCTTAAGTTTTTATTTCTATTAGTACCTATAATTGTGTTATAATTTAATCTTTATATAAGTAAAAATAAAGACTTCTTTCTCTGCCTTTTGCTAAAATTTTAGCAAAAGTTAGTGTTTTGTCTCGTTTATGCAAAGACAATTGCACGTAAGCGAGAGGGTGATAGAATATTGTTCCAAGTAGTGTTGCAATGAACCATACTGAGAAAACAATAATTTTAATGATATTATTCCGCGATCTAAGTCGAACATCACCTTGACTATAAGAGATTTTATCCTTAACATTACGTCTGTATTGTATCATGTCAATTATATGTACTTAGGTAATGCCGACGTTGTCTAGAACCTCGGAAAGCGCGTTTAATGTTCCATGGACCTCTAAGGGGTCCGTAATATACGTACTGTAATGTTACCTTCGCAGCACTACGGTAAAATTAAATATATTTATTTATGGGCAGAGGACTTGCCCTAGGTGAGCCTCCTGCTCCTTTGCCACCGATTAAATAAAAAAAATCTCATTTAATATTGAGGCCAACTAAGACCGTTTTTCTCACTGATTTCATTTTGATTTACCCAACTAGGTATTATAAGTATTAAACATTATTATTACCGTGAAACGGTACTTGTACTGTGTTTCGCAGGGAGTGAGGCTATCGAAGGCCCTTATAAATGCCGCTTAAGTGGGGTAAAATTCCGGCAACACAACCAATGCGCGGACTTTTGCGCGGTTGTTCATGGGCGGCGGTGTTCTCTTACCATAATGGAGACCCACCTGCTCCGTCGTCCATTATACTATAAAAAAACAATAAAATAATAGGTTTTTTTTAAAACAATTAAAAATAGCTACCAAGAAATTTAAAAAGCCCTGACCTAGATAAATTATGAATAAAAATTTGTCGGAATTCTCGTACAATTCCATTTGCAATTGAAAAAATAAGGCGCTGTGCTGTCAATTGAAATTCCACTAGTTTTCCGAAGCCACAATATCTTGCAAGGCGTGTCAATGTTATGAAATTGAAGAAAGACAACATTCGATGCTAGTACGAACACCAGTTATGTATGAAATCTCTAATTTTAGCTTAAAATTGAAAAACAAGTTAGTTTTGGCCGATATTTTCCTGTTCAGTCTATTAAGACATGTCATTAAACGATATCACGATATAATAATTAAACCACAGCTCTACTCTTAATTAACAATCGTTAAATAATGTTTTTATAATCACATAATTCAAATAAATAAATATATAGAAATAAATGTGAATCCCTTGAATACCTGTCGTGTCCGACAAGTGTTCGAAGGTCTTGGGGAGGCTTACGTCCTATGGCTGAAATGATGATGAACGAAATTAAAGATGAACGAAAACTTGGCAAATATATCCCGCTGATCGTATGCACGTTAAAACCACTAATTTAATAATTGTTAATTTAAATCATAAAACATATAATTCCTCTTTTCAATGCTTCATTTTATTCATAATTTATTTCTCTTTTTAAATGTTCAAAAGAGGTTATAATAGCAATGTTTTTTTCACTCACCCAAAAGTAAACAACACATATAAAGCCGAAACATATTGCACATTGGAATTAAATCTCTTAAATTGACTAGTTATCAGTTATGCATCATTAAAAATAACAAAACAAAATTTATAGAAAAAATTGGCGATACCTCGTCTCGGTACAATTGAGACAACTGATCGATGATACCTGTGAAATAATTTTGCCCTGTATTAAAGACTATAATTACAACTACCATTTTCTTCACATTAATATGATATTAGTATGTTATATTTTGAATTTGTAATGAGATATCACGTTCAATTGAAATGACACGTGATATATTTTAAGTAACAATACTGCATTCTCAAATTGTTAACCCAGCCTATTAAGCCTGCGATGTGATTAAGTAATAGACAAGAAAAGGATAAATTAAAAAAAAACTCTTGCTGTATAAGAGTATTAATATTATATATCCATTGAAAAGATTTGAATGACGTGTAATTTAAAAAATATTTAACCAATTTTGCAGTTATAAGCAGAAATGGAAAAATTCTCAGATTATATTTCACAACAATGGCTAAGAATTATTCACGACTGCTAAACTTGCGGCAAAATTACATTCTGACAACACCACTGGTAATGACCTCTGAGCAGGTTTCCTTGAGGTTACGTATAAAGATAAACCAATTCATATACAATTGGGAAATGGGTATTTTTCTTAAGCGTATCGCTGTGACGTCATAGGTTTTTTTTCCAAACTATCACGCCCACTATACCAGTCTTAATTCAACAATGCTTTTTTTCCGTAAATATTTTGCGTACATGTATTTTCTGTAGCGACGAGACACAACACAAAGACAAGTGCCATGCTGAAGCATATGCTGACGCACAAATTGGGCCGACTCGTCCGAAGTTATATCACGGGCTCACAGAACACTCAGCGTGAAACGGTACTTGTATGTTTCGCAGAGTGAGTGAGGATATTGGAAACCTTTAAAAGTGCTGCTTAAGCGGCGTAAAAAGCCGATAACATAACCAAAGCGCGGACTGTGGCGCGATTGCGATGGCGGCGGTGTTCTCTTACCATATTGGAGACCCACATGCTCCGTTGTCTGCTATGATATAAAAAAAGATAAATTAATAAACAAGGGGGTTTATATAAGTGTCATCTAGTAAGAAAAAAGGGCGGGAACTGCGTCATTCGCTACACTCGTCTGCGCGTTCATATTTTGGCGCCAATTACTTGATAACATTGCATAAGAGATAACTTTTATCTCAGCGGAACGTAATAATTCGCTATTTTATGGATTAGTCAGTGGTATTTGTGAAAATTTAAAGTATTTGCTTTTTAACTATTTAAAATACGTTTTGAGTTATGAAAATACGACATTTTGTTTATAGTTTCACACGGTAAGTCAAAACAATACAGATTACTTCAATATATTAACATATTCAATGATTTTCATATCATTAAATGATTTTACAATCTTTTTATATCAGTCTTGAAAAGCATTTTTTATCAATTCTGTATGTTTTATTGCTAAATGATCTTAACTCCTAAGTGACGTTCATAAGTAAGCATGTATAAAGATATACATATCCATAGGAGAGCCATGCTGAAGCATATGCTGACGCAGTTACGGGCTGACTCGTATAATGTGATAACACGGGGTCACAGAATACCAGTGCGTACTGTGTTTTGCTGAGTGAATGAGTATTTTTTTAGATATAGCGCACAAAGGAGCATTTCGGTCTCCTATATGGCAAGAGAAAACCGCCGCCCATGGACAACTGCGCCATAGTTCGCGTATTGGTTGTGTTGCCGGTTTTTTACACGACTTAAGCAGTATTTTAAAGCCCTTCGATATCCTTACTCACTGAGAGAAACACAGTACAAGTACCGTTTGACGTTGAATAGTCTGTGAGTATATCGGAGGCTCTTGAATTGACGATCTTGGAAAGACGATATCACGAAGGTCGCGGGCAACCGCTGGATCCAGATCGCTCAAGATCGTAATAGGTGGCCGTCTTTGGAGGAGGCCTATGTCCAGCAGTGGACTTGATAGGCTGATGATGAAGCGGCGTAAGAAGCGGGCAATACAACCAAAGCGCGACGATAATCTCTTACCAGAGGAGACCCGCCTGTTTCCTTGCCCGCTATACATACTAAGAAAAGATAAGTTCGCTGCAAATCATTAATTTTGTTTAAGTGAATAACAATTCATAAAAAATTAATTAGTATTTCTACTTGTGTATGACTTTTTGCATCTTTTTTATTTGAAGTCCATAACGATCGAGTGGTTCAATAAAAAACAAATTAATTTTAATAGTCTTATATCCAAATTGAAAACTTTTTGTAATACGTACATAGAACTTGTAAAAAACATTTTTATTAATAGAGGACAACGGAGCAGGTGGGTCTCCTATATGGTAAAAGAACACCGCCGCTCATCACCATTCGTGCCACATTCATGCATTGGTTGAGTTGCCGGCTTTTTACACAGCTTAAACGGCACTTTTAAGAGATATCCGATATCCTCACTCACTTTGCATTATTCAGTACCGTTTCACTGAGTAATATGTGAGCCCGTGGTATCACTTGGTACGAGCTGGCCGAATTAGTGCGTCCAACTTAGCTACCCCACGGGTAAAGCTTACAAAAATATAAACCGAACTGATAGCTTCTTTTTCGGTCTAAATGAATCATTAATTAATAATATTTTGATGAAATTAAAACTATTTTATAATCATGAAGTGGGAATCTTTTTTCTTTTTAAGCACAATGAGTACTTTAGACAAAACAGAGAAAAATGTCACAATTATCGCTCAATGGGGTAACATAGAAGGTGAGTTGTGTTATATGTCTTTGGTTAAAATTTTGGCTCACAGCTATAAGTAATATCTCTCTTTGTACTTTATTTGTCCGTATCCGAATACGGAATCAGAATAGTACCACTCCCAGTTTTCCTGGTGGGATGTCGTGAGGCGACTAAAGGACACTTCACCGGAGGGTAGGCAGCGCCCTTCCGAGTACAGATGTTCTGCGATCACCAACACGCCTGCCAAGCGTGGTAATTAAGACAAAAACAGGAAATAATAGGTGGGCGTCTTTGGGGATGCGTATGTCCAGCAGTAGACTTAATAGACTGATGATGATGTACTTTATTTATACTCTCGCTCGAGTTTCTGTCATAAGTTTATGTAAATATATATAAGGAATGGGTACTTCTTTTAGTGATTTGGAACAGCAGTCAATAAAACACATCTGAGTTTCACTGCTATAACAGAAACGACATTTAATGTTTCCAATTCCCACGTCGTTCCCAAATCACAATTTTTACAATCTCATTTCACCACCACTACCATACCATAATTTACATACAGATACATAATATAAGAAAATTATACTTTTCTTTACATCATCCCATGACGATTTGTAATAGACAATTGACATTGAAGTATTCATTATTTGTCATCGCTGTTTAAAGTGTTTGGGAGCCGTTAAAGCGGAGGCGGATCGAATCGCATCGGCGAAGAAATTCGCCTGTGAAGTGAGCACGACTTGATGGGATTCGGCGCGCCGCTAATGTCGCGGGCCTTAGACCTAGCCTCTTGCAGCTATAACCTGGGGAGACTCCAGCAACCCTCCAGTCCTCATGTGCCCAGGCAGGATGGTGCCGTGCTCCTGCTTCCGCCCCTTAGTTCTGAAGCTCCCAACCTGCTTCTTCTACGTGGCGGTGGACTGGCCGGGCAACGGCCTCTCCGACCACCTGCCGCCTGGCATCCGCTACACGGTGTTTGACTTGGTACCGACAATTCTGAAGGTCGTCGAATATTTTAAGTGGGAGCAATTTATGTACATTGGCCATTCGTTGGGGACTGTTATTGGTGCGTAATAATTATTTCGATGAAATATTTACACAATATTAAAAACAATAATATTTTTATCCGTGGGAGAGCCATTCTGAAGCATATTATGCAGACGCACAAATTGATACGTCCGAAGTGATACCACGGGCTATCATAATACTCACCGTGCAACGGTACTTGTGCTGTATCGCAGAGTGAGTGAGTTTATCAGAGGCCCTTAAAAAAATTGCCGCTTAAGCGGACCAGCCAATGCGCGGACTGTGGTGCGATTGTTTATGGGCGGCGCCTCGCCCCAAAAGACCGTGTGAAGCTGTGATAGCTGTGTGGCCGGTAGCAAATAAAAACGGGCGAGCCATACGCTCGCCGTGAATTGATTTTTAGCCGCGACTAGCGCAAGGGTGTCTCCTGTGAGACACGAACCTCGACTTGGGCCGTCGCGCAGGCATGGGCCACCTGAGCAGTCGGAAGCTCACCGCGGTGAATCTGGAAACGTAGCTAGGTCCTCGCCTCCGTATCCGGCGAAACTATTACAACTTGGTAAATTAAAAAATACTCTCCTGTAAAAAAAACAAAATTGAAAGCCTTCCTATGTTGCTTAAAAAACAGGTAGCTATTTCAACATGGCGTACCCGAAGCGCATGACCCGCTTCGTGCAGCTCGACCCCATCCCGCTGTACCACACGGTGACGCCGGACACCTTCGAGGCCTGGTACAAGGAGTACTACCGCAGCAACTACGACGATGACCAGTACGTGAAGCACATGGGCGGCCGCGCCACGGCGCCGCGATATAGCTTGGATGAAGTGAGATGGCTCTCCTTATTCTTGCAGCTTATTTCATATAGGTTATATCCATTATGAAGGTTTCAAATATAAGGCACAGAAGTCCATATCTCAGACGAACAATTAAGGAAGTCAGACGGCTTCTTTAATGCTATTTTTTTTATTAGGAATTAAGTCTATTCACACTCGGACTTATTATTAAGATCATTTAAGCGCTCAGCTTTGTGAAATAAGATTTTTTGAAGTAAAAACTTCTTTAGGCGTGTTGAGCATTTTTGGAGGGGGAAAACTTATAGGTTCGCGTCACCGACATGCTTATGCAAATATCTATCAGTAGTCAGACTTCGAACGCGCAGTGGCAGTGGCACACGCATACACTAATACGTTACATATCTCTAACTGTATCATGTGCGCGTTCTACGTTTGGATACGTATAATTTCATGAGTTCCCGTCACCAACATACTATAGTAGCAGTACATTTATATAAATTAGTAATATCACGTTTAATTAAGATACTTTTACATTATTATTTTCAAACATTTGTATTTATATGTTGTTCTGGGATTGCTTGATAATCCTATATTAAAACTCTACGGTACACGGCCAACCTATGACTAAGATTATAATTGTGGACTTGCAGGTTAAGAAGCGACTGATGAAGGCACACCACATCGGCGAAGAGGCGCTGGCACATGTGCTGGACCGGTACGTGCAGCCAGCCGGGGACGGCCTCTACAGGTGAACAGACGTTTTTTCGTACTTTGACACGTTTACATAGTTCAGCTTACAACAGTGTGACCAATTCTGTAACTGGTCAGGCTCCATTAAAGAATTTAACATGATTCGTTCCTCCTTCTCATCATTTGTAACAGGGACAAATCATAAGAGACGGTAGTTTAATGGTGTGATTTGGTCAAATTGTCATTACTTTTTTTATGAAATCTGATTTTCATAAAGGCAAACGAACAGGAGGGCGAAGGCTCAACAAGGATAAGCGATTTTCTGCCCATGGACACTCCCAGCCTTACTGGGTCGCGGGTGCGTTTTCGGTGTTTTAGAATTACAATTATACACATAAACTACTTACAGAAAACTCAGTGTGAAACGATATTTGTACTGTGTTTCGCAGTTAGTGAGGATATCGGAGGCCCTTAAAAGTGCCGCTTAAGCGGTGTAAAAAGCCGGCAGCACAAGTAATGCGCGGAATGTGTCATGGTTGTTCATGGGCGGCGGTGTTGTCTTAGTATATTGGCGACCCACCTGCTCCATTGTCCGGTATACCATAAAAAAAGTAAAAATCTCCATTTGACACAGCACATGGTCACTTATGAACGTCCTCAAAACTAATGTTACAACAGTCCGGTTCAATTTCTAACGCTGTGATAATAAAATTTCAGTATGTATATTATTATATATATGTCCATAATATTTAGTATATAGTTAAATTAAAAAAAAACCAATGTCTTGCTCTAAAATTATATACTTTATATACAAAATAATATTATATTATATAATATACTATTTATTTATAAGTTATAAAATACAACTTTGACACATCATCGTCATCAGTTCAGCCGTAAGACGTCCGCTGCTCCAGTCCTCCCCCTTGGACTTCCATGAATATAATAACTTTGACACAACTCACCAAAAAATGGATATACGACATTAAAAAGTTAACTAATTAAATTTACAATCCCTTCCCTTTTTTTGCGTTAGTAAAACTATAAAAGAAACCTTTTTTATACATTATATTAACAATCTAATCCTTAACGACAGTATTAAAAAAAACTCTTCTACTTATAATTACAGTGAAACCATTTTTATTAAACAATTTAATTTCTAATTTATTCGATCACTGTAAAGGCTTGACAGTGGTTAATAATGTGGCTTGACATGGCTTGGCTTTGTGTGAGAGCCATGCTGACGCATATGCGGACGCACTAATTGGGCCGGCTATTTTGAAGTACCACAGGCCACAGAATACTCAGCGTTGAAACAGTGCTTCTATTGTTTCGATGAGTGTGTGAGGATATCGGAGGCCCTGACAAATGCCGTTTAAGTGGCGTAAAAAGCAGGCAACACAAGCGATGCGTGGTCTGTGACGCGGTTGTTCGTGGGAGGTGGAGTTCTCTTACCATATAGGAGACCCACCCGCTCCATTGTCCGCTATACCATAAAAAAATATTAATTTACTGGAGTATGTATATACTCAAATATAACATATTACCAATAGAAAAAGCTAAATCGTCACAATGGGATCTCTAACAACCGAGCACCGCCTCCCAGGTTCACGTACGACCAGAGAATGAAGAACACCACCACGATGCCCTTCTCGCCGGAGAACCTGCGGCTGCTGCTGACGTCCATGGCGCTGCCGATCCTAGCCATCTTCGCGCAGAACGTGATCGCCGCGGGCGCCTACGCCAAGGTGCCGTTCGCCTTCGAGCCGGCGGTCTGGCCGCACCGCAACTACGCTTACAAAGTCGTGCCCGGCGACCACGACGTGCACATGAGCGAGCCGGACTCGATGGCCGACCATATATCTCGCTTTCTCTTAGAATTTAAAGCTAAATTGTAATATATATATGTTATTGGTTCTTGTATTGTGTAAATACTAAATATAATTTTTTCTTTTAATATAAAAAAACAATACAGTCTCGAAGAATGAAAAGAAATTTTCCCGTGAGCCATGGTAGAGCACTAATATGGCCGGCTCGGCCGAAGTGATACCACTGGCTCATAGAATACTTAGTGTGAAATAGTAGTTGTATCTGAGACGGCGCTTCTACTGTGTATCGCCGAGTGACTGAGAACGTAGGAGGACTTTAAAAATGCCACTTAAACGGTGTAAAAACCCAGCAACACAATCGAGGCGCGCTTGTCCATGAGCGGTGGTATTCTCTTATCATACAGGAGATCCACCCTCCATGCCATGAGTATCATCATCATCAACCTATCTAAGTCCACTGCTGGACATAGGCCTCCCCCAAAGACGCCCACCCGCTGCGATCTTGAGCGATCTGGATCCAGCG
>DWCF01000703.1:0-40186 GCA_018230265.1 Delias oraia | reverse complement strand
GACGTTTTCCGGCGACCTTCGTCTGTTCACCTTATGGGTGGACTTCCAACACTGCGCTTGCTGGTCCGTGGCCTGTACTTTTCGGCCCCATCGGTCATCTGCTCAACGTGCAATGTGGCCTGCTTACTTCCAGTTTAACTTTAGGTGAAACAATATTTGTAATTAAAATAAGAGCGTTTTCATATGAGTAAACACGCAAACAAGCTCTCTTTGTTTTCCTAAACTGATATTACACTACACATCTTAAGGACGATTAAGGAGTTAGGGTGCTGCGTCTGTCCAGTTCCCTGACAGTGGCACTTACACCAAGAACTACTCACAGAATGCTCAACGTGAAACACTACTTGTACTGTGTTTATAGGGAGACCCACCTGCTCCGTTATCCGCTAAGCTATAAAAAATCAACTCTCTTACACTGCCCTAAATTAGTATAAAGGTACCTACTAGAATATAGTTGAGAGGCCCTTATAGCCACGTTGAAACAAAATAACGGAACTAAAGTATTCTCACAAATAGACTTGGAGTGGAAAATAGGATTTTAAACAAAGTTTTTTTCCACAGTTGTATTTCTTTACATACAGAATACACATATAAACGGCTCACTTATATTCAAACAAACACTTGGCTCCGATATTTGATATTATAAGTAAAAGTAAATAATTTCGCAATTAGTTCCTGCGGATAGTTTTCACACTTCTATTAAAACAAACATAGATTATGTAAATATTTAAACTGCCTTTGAAAATATTCATCTTAATTTTAACCGAGCGTTCATTAAGGCATTTTGTGCCACGCACCGCCACTCTGTGTAATAAGCTGCCACCAGGGGTTTTGCAAACCAATACGACTTGGGAACTTCAAGAAAAGAGCGCACATGTTCTTAAAGACCCGCACCCGCGGCTCTAAAATGGCTAGGAGTGTCCATGAGCGGAGGACCCCTTACCCTAGGTGAGCTTCCTTCTCGTTTGCCACCATTTCCATAAAACTATTAATTAAAATTATTGACTTTGTAATTTTTCGTTGGAAATTGCTATTATTCAATAACTATATACCGATTTCCCTGTCTGATCCTATAAATTCAAAATAAACACTTCCTTTTCCTAAAATTTAAATCAGCTAATCATATAAGCACAAAAAGTTTGTGTTATTTGTGTCAATTTACACATATCATCTTAAGACGGGTTCCAGTTTTATCTGTATGCGGTCTTAATGCGATTTAGACCTTTTGAAATGCTTTTAAAATATACTTTCTTGAACCATTTATTATTTGGTTATGTGTAGTATTTCGAATAATTTAAGTTTTATAAACCATCCACCACCATAGATACCTGGACCTTTGGAAACCAAACATTTTCAGGTCTGTTTTCATATTTTTGTAATTTTTTATATTATACAACAAGTGATCTAAAATTCCTGGCCTAAATGTCAGGCCTGTTAAAAATTCTCACGAATACCTACATAGATAAAAGTGCCTACATAGTTTACAGCATTGTAACATAATATCAAAATAGAATTCCTTATATACGTACAAATAATATGGTAGATTAGGAACACACCTATTATAAAATCTGTGAACCATATAGTATGACACAAAAACTAAAGCCATATCCTAAGGATTTAAATATTATAATAAGTTAATAAGGCTTTTGAAGTTGCCAGTGACAAAACCTCCAGGCCGGAAAAACATTCTTAGCTTAAATATATTGCTGTCGCTTAAGCAAAAGTTGGTTCGATATTTCAAACGACGGTTAAGTTATTGGCTGTTATTAATAACAGCATTTCCTAACTTAATCTGACTTGAAAAGCATTGAGTTGCAGGTCGCGTAGGCATGTATTGTTCAGAGAGCAAATGGTATGCTCTTAGTATACGTATCTTGACTATATATTACAAGTCAAGCAGTTTTTATTACACCTACGAATAAAGGCGACAACGACATTAAATAAATGAATTTTATCAATGATATTGATGCATAAAATTGCACGCGCCGACTTGTATGGAGTGCTTATGCCCATTGTTTTATTGAACAAATTTGTTTTTGTTTTCCATTACAATTTACTGTAAGCACTCTTTCGTTTTACATTAGATAACATTTTTATGATATAGCGGACAATGCAGCAAGTGGGTTTCCTACATGGTAACAGAACACCGTGGCCCATGAATAACCGCTCCACAGTCCGCGTACTGGTTGTGTTACCGGCTTTTCACACCGCATAAGCGGCAACTTTAAGGGCCTCCGATATCCTCACTCAGTGTAACACAGTACAAGTACCGTTTCACGTTGAGTATTCTGTGAGCCCGTGGTTATCACTTAGGACGTGCCGGTCCAATTAGTGCATCAGCGTGGCTCTTCCACGGGTGCGACAGTATTAAGACACTCGCCCGTCTTCCTGAGACCAAATTAATTAAATTATAATTTGTAATTTTTGTCCGGATCGGGATTCGAACCCGATACCTCTCGCTTCATGGTAGACTTATTAAGCCACTTAGCTACGAGGCTCTCATCAATTTCACACTACACATCATCAACAACAGTCATATGAAACTATTTTTTTAAACTTATTTCAATTAAAGATAATTTTGTAGCTAATATGTAGACTTTTTATAAATCAGGCGAAATGGAAAACAGAACAAATTCTACCTATTAATAATAAATTATTTAATGTGGGTCTAAGTATTTAACATCTATTTTGTTAGCTTCAACTATTTAAAAGTGGAATTGTAATAATATTTATATTTTTTTAAGCAACGAAGTCAATTGTTGCTCGTTAGTTTGGCTCCAAGTTAACTTTTAAAGAAACGAAGTATCTCTTCAAAGCTAACGCTGTGTCATTGCGCAGAGTGGCACAAAAAATGAATAGACTCACCTTAGATTTTAATTAATTCCGATATTACCTTTATGAAATTTAATTCAATAAGTATTCAATAAAAATAAAAACATTAATTCCAAATAGAATCGTAAACGAACGTCAATTAATTTTTAAAGTGAGAATTTTTCTTCACCTGGTCGAATGACTCACAATGAGGTTAATCAGAACATAATGTAGCTTTAGAAATAAAAATATCACATAACGAACCATAAAGAAGAGTAAGACTTTATTCAAGATTGGAGGCATGTGTTTGAAAACTTTAACTGATTAAAAAGCGTGATTGTGAAAAAAATATGCTGTAAATGTACTTTATTATTTCAAAAAACATTTTGAACTGATTCTTTGGTTATGTCATTTTAGACATTTGTAACTCTACTTTAAATAATACCTTATATGTTAGCACTTAGCAGGAAACTCAGCTTGAGATTCAGATCGACTCTATTGCTTTTTCAAAGACGGAATGGAATACGATTGAGTGACCATAGGTTGGCGTGTGGGCAGTCGAAGTCTATTGAGTATTGAATATTCTTTTTCCGAAGTTTCTCGCACTCGTCTAGACAATTGCTTTTATAGTCAGTCATCGCCATTTCACTACTAAAATGTCTTGTTGTGATAAACTTTTATTGTTAGGAACTTATATTAGAAAACTAATCGATACATAATGTAATAAAAGCTTTTCAAATTATTCAAAACATTTATCATGTACTGAATTAAAAAAAATCAATTTAATCATCACGGGATGTGTGTGAAACTTTTTCAAAATATACTTAACTGTTAAATAATTCAAGCTTTTCACTTAGTAAATTATTAGAACAGATAAAATTATTAAAATAGATTTTCTGAAATAGACTAGTATTTATCAATTTGCGTATCCGGTCTACAAGTCAAACCTTCTAATTTGTGCTAGTACAAACTAGACGCTATTAGGGAACACTTACTAAAGGTAAATTTAATATTTTACTTGCATAGAATTCAAGAAATGGACATCGTTAAGCTGGGATAAAATCAATTTTGTACTTTACTGTTGAATGTCATAATAAATATTGTTATGTAGCTATTCATTCTCAACTTGATTATTTAAAACCGAATACTGTCTCACGGTTCAGCCAAAATATGCCTTAATTTCATTATACTTTGAACGAAATTTGAATCACCGCGTTAATGTTTCTCCGTTACCTTTCTCATGTTTCAAAAACAGTATTTATTTCTGTGCGAGTCGAAAATTCTTATTAGAAACGACTTGTGTAAAGGAACAGGTTTACGGATTTTTATCCTATTTAAATATGTAGATGCTCCAAAAGTTCAATTTCTATGATTTATATCTTATATATTTTTAATCTTTTTGAATTTATTTTCTTATTCATCACCGAAAGATGTCGTAATTATCTAAAGAATTCTTCGCTCAAAGCGAATTTTGCTTTCAATTGTTCAATTTGTTTTTGCCCGTTTTAATATAATATAATTAATTATATTACATACATTACAAAGCATTTACAAATATGACAATATAATATAACATTTTGTGCAAAGAAAGTCCCATAAACATATGTACACGGAAAGATAAAATCTGAATACATTTCTTAGGGTTTCTATCGCTTATCAAGACACCGGCAAATATACATTTTTCTTCGATATCTTCAATATACACGCATCACAGTACAATTTTATTCGTGCAGATAAGTCTCGATAGCAATCAGCATTCAGAGTTCATATAGCAGTGAGAACGAATTAAGAGCAACATGTTGTGATACGATGGAGGACAATAGGGAGGGTTCGGCGCAAAAACAAGCACGCAAGCACAAATACAGGCCGAAATACCTGCGCTCTCCACTCGAGGGTTATTAATTAGCTAATGTAGGGTGACAATCTACTTAAAAGCAGGACTAAACCTATTCCGTTCCCGGTGCATCCCTAAATTCAAATATCAAATGTCAACGCTTCTCTGCATAAGAAAAACTAATTAACTATATTAGGTTGTATGAGGTTGGAACGTTTAAGAAGCTTCTTATTGCAGTCCGTAAAATTGGCATTAATAATGGTTGTCCTAATTAACGAAAAAGTGTCGCCACGCTGACGAAGTACCAGTAAAGGATGCTCACATATAAACGGGCATTGGCCGTTGTGAAACTCAAAAAACCGTTTAAAAATCACTCGCCCCGCCTTCACTCCGCCTCCGAATCCTGCGCACTTATGATTTATCGTTACGACGACATCGACATACCTTCATGCGGCTTCCGTCCAGCTAATTATATTATGTACCAAAAATATCACCAAATCTTAAATCGCGCTCGCAACTCAATGACCGCCGTCCTTCGTTTAAATTAATTTGAAATGCTTACACTTGTAGGATAATTTATAAAGTAATTAGTGGACGACATTATCGTCCAACAACACGGAAATACCATCAAAATACTAATTGTGGATTCAGGAAAAGGGCTGTTTCATATGAATATTGCACATAAAACTGAATTTATATGTATTTAAATATTTCTAATGTGTTTTAACTTTACAGCAAAGTAAGAGCCATGGTTAAGTGATTTCGGCTGCAAGGCAAGGTATGTGTCCTTGGATCTGAATGTTAATCCCGGACTAATTAAAATTCGTAAAATAGATAGAAATATGAGGCTATTCTACCGATGTTGTATAAATGTAACTTAACTTTGACTCTATTCACTTTAAAGACCATAAATCGTTGGTTTTTTTTAAATCGTGTAAGCTGAAGTTTCTGAGTTTCTTTCAAGCTTGGAAGTAGTGTTCCCCAAATGCAAGACCAAAACCAAGACCGGCTTATTTTAACAAGACCAAAACTAACCGTGTATGACTTGAGCAAAAACAAAACTAAGACTGCAAGACTCTTGCCTCTTGCAGCTATTTTTTTGGCAGTGATTTTTAGAATTTCTCATTAAATCTTTAGACATATTTTATATCTAAGAGCTGAAGTAAACTTTTATAAAAATCAATAGTGTTATAGGTAATTTCAAGACTTGCAAGACTCTTGCCGCAAGACTAAGACCAAGTCTGGAAGCGCAATACAAAGACCATTACCAGGTGTATTGGCGCAGCATCAAGACTGGCTAAATCTTGCATTTGGGCAATACTACTTGGAAGCAGTAAACACGTGTTCAATAAAGTGAATGACTAGTACGCATTGAGCATACAAATTGAGAAAAGTCTGGTTTTTAAAAAAACATGTCTTATTTTTTATTCATCTACTGTGATATCTTATAATAGTAATGAGAGCATTAAATTAATACAAACTTATCAGAAATTTTTAGAAAACTAATAAAATTACGTATTGAATTTACATCATGTTTTATATTTCGAATAATACATACGTAATATGTGATTGAAGGCTTTGTTAGCAGTCATTATGGACTAATTAAGTTCAATGGCTATGGTTAAATTTTAAAAAAAGGTAATATATAATTTATAAATACCCAGATATCCTGTTTCAAAGCACAAAGAAATATGCAAGCGCAGTCAGCTGCTGTATTAAGATTTGTCGTTCGAAGGACAAAATAAACAAAACGATCAAAGTGTCTAGAGATCATGTTCCACGACGTGATTTAAGTCTAGTTTGAGAACTGTCAAAACCAGTTTCGCTTTGTTTGCTATTTCGACAGTTCTTAGAGATTCGATTTGATTCTTTCTAAATAAAATCTCATCTTGAAATACCATTAAAATATAATTTATTGTGTTTTTGAAAGCCAACGCTGTAAATTGAAAATTAAATGTATGCATTATACATTCCCCATTTAGTTAGCTATATAATTAAAATTGTAGTGCATAAATAAATATATTTACCAGATTATCCTGCTTAAAATTTTTCAAATTTAATATTGTAAATTTGTATCATCATGCAATGTCCATAAATAACTACAAAACTTCACCCATACCAAAAAAGTCTAAAACATATCGGAGTCCGTGTTACGAAAGTCCATTTCTAGTTATTGATAATCATTCAACAATAACGCTTGACATTTTTGTATTTCTCGCTAAAGAACGTGCAAAGTAAGTGGTTCCAGTAAGATGACATACATTTGCTGCCTGATCACGCATCAAGGACGTGAATCGAACGTAGTTAGAATAATTTTGAGCTGGCCACTGGCAGTTCTCACGCTATGGGCATGCTGAGTTACTGGTAATGTATGCGTTCCGTTTTTGAAGAGCTGTATGTCACACTATAATTGTTTAATTTTAAGAAAAGTTTTCGAGAGCCTCGTAGCTAAGGGGTTTAATAAATCTACCATGAAGCGAGAGGCTCTATCCTCGATTTCGACATCAGAAGAGCCGGTCCAATCAGTGCAATCTCCCACAGATGCAACAGTATTAAGACACTCATCCGACCACTGTCAAACCCTTTCAGGGATCGAAAAAACTATAAATTAAATTAAAATTTACCGGACCGGTATTCGAACCCGATACCTGTCCAATCACGGTACATTTTCAAAACCATGAAGCTACGATGCTCTCAGCTATGATTGTTATTATGTACACCAATAATAAAATATATTGCTACAAGCAATGAAAACATATTAGTTACAAATGTGTAACATGCATAATTAGAATAATTATTAAAACTCAAACAGAAACAACTATGGCTGCGCATGGGCGTTGTTAAGCTAATAGAGAATTTATCCGTGACAAATCGAACGCTTACCGGTGCACTGAATACATTATACAAGTTTCGGTAAAAGCTGGTTCCTCTGCTTTGTTGTGACAATGAGTAAGATTAACCTACGAGTTACGATTCTATGCGTCGTGTAGTCATGGACACATATTGTAATATAATATTAAATGCTCTAAAAAGTCTATTTTGATGAAAAGTACTATTTGTACATTAGTGTATGTACTTTTGAATTTATATTTCAATTACAGATTCGGGATTGTATATATTTGTGTGTTTGTCTGTAGCTGTAGAGCTCCTAAAAGAATAGACCTATTATGTAACGGGTTTTATGTTCGAAAACTGACGAAATTTATTCAACTAGAAAGGTGGTGGTTAATTTATCCGGATCTTTTTTAATTTGTTATCAAATCTAACAATTTTAATCAAATGAATACGCAACGATTTAATTAATGTTTAATTAACCATTAGCCAAAGTAAGTATTATAAAAGTTAAACCTTCCTTTCTTACGTTATAAAACGCAAAATAAATTGTGAAAAATAGGATTAGTATGTTATTTATCGTATACCATACTATTACGATCTAAAATAAAATTATCCCATCCGGTTTTTAGTAATTAAAACACAAATTATATAAGCTCCAGCTTAAATAACGCGTCGATCAGCCAACGATAGTGCAATAAAGAATTATAATATCGGTTCAATTTTATACCTTTACGATATCATTTCGCGTTTAGTGCTAGGGCATAAAGTAGTCGGGCGTTGTCTGTATAGATAGGAAATGGTATGAGAATCAATATAAATAAATAGCCCTATAGAATTGCCTAAGGTACATGGTACTTGAAATCAGATATAACTCAACACGCAACATATCAATTAAAGAATGTTTTAAACATAAGATGTGATTAAAGACTCGACGATCATAGTTACGAAGACATGGAATAGAGAGCTTAATGTTATATCAATTTAGTGTAAACAATTAAAATTCTTAGTTAAGAAGTCTACTACATAATTTTGACCTACTAAAATTTGACTTATACTTTTAAATATAAACGAAACAATGATTCTTAATTTTTTAATTATATCATTAGATTTATTTAACTTAAAAATAGGTATCGTAATTTGCCACATACATACATTGATTACTAAGAAGATAAATGAACTTTTATCTGTTATCATTACGTTATAAGAAACTGCTTACAATCTAAATGAAACGTTGTATGAAATTGTCTCTAAATAACAATAGTATATACGAAATTTATTACTTTTAGAATCGTGTTTGATCCTTCGGTGCGCAGGCGTCAGGGCTCGGCGGCAAATATCTCAGTTTTGTCATAAATCGCAGCCTTATTTACGATCGATATCCCATCGTGATTTACTATGACATTGTTATTAAACGTTTAGATTATGGAACAATACATAGTAATTATATTCATAAGTTAACTATTTAACCTACGCTTTTTAACACTATTACTAACAAAATAAAAGCTGTAAATGTACCCATAATTTTGGAAAAAATGTATTTTAATTCATCAGCTGATGCTGTGTTTTATTTGAATTGGAATGGTGCTTCAATTGAGTTTCGATGAGTGAGTAAGGATGTAGGAGGACCTTTAAAATGCCGCTTACGCGTATAAAGCCGGCAACGCAACCAATGCGCAGACTGTAGCTCGGTGGTTCATAGGTGACGGTGTTCTCTTATCATATAGGTAAGTCACCTGCTTCGTTTTCCGCTATTATATAAAAAATATAGCAATTTGAAAATGCTTAATATTTTATACTGGATTTGCAAATTTGTTAGTAAAAACGTTGTTTGAAAATAGATTGGGTATTATTAATGAAGTATTATATATAACGATCCCCTATATAACATTCAGGCTCTGTTCATATAAAAATATATGCTTAGTAAACATGAAACAAAAACTCTCATAACAGTCATAACGACATATATACATGTATCATAATAAATTTTACTACCACAAGATTCTCCGAATACAGTTCAGGGGTCATACACATTCCTTTAAACATTTTGTTATTCTCACAACACTTACTAAACTACAGTAAAATGGCTGGCTGGACTTCCTTAATCAAATAACTAACGTAATTACTTCATAAAGGCATTGCGATAAAGGGGATAAGCAATTTTCATGCAATGGGGTCTATCTCAATCTTAAATTTCCTGATAGACTTACAAGAATTAACAAAGCTGCTACCGAAGAAACCCGTTGAGTTTCCTACTAGAAGTTTCATATTAATCTAATATATAAAATTCTCTTATGTGGCAATGTGGTAGCTAATAACTTATAAATAAATTCGCGCAGAATAAGAATAAGCATTGTGTAGCCTGTAGTGTCTCTTAGAGCTAAGTTTAAGGAAACCGATATAACGATAAACAAAGAAATGTAATATATAATTCTAAATTAGAAAAATTCTGACAACCATCGTTTTAACACCAGATACATCATCTGGCTATTAACATCCTCTCCTATCCTCCTCTTTGATAATAAACCTTTCACGTGATAAATTTAAAAAATCAATAAAAGCAAAAAGTCGTAAGAAAGGCTATTATAAGTTATCTGATTATTTGTCTGACAAATATCTTAAAAAAAGCAATAAATGTATATATGAAATATAATGTTTCTTGCTTTTCTAACAGAGATACCATACATCAATCTGGCAATTGTTTTATTGTATTCATTGAATCCATTCAGCGAGGGGATAATACAAATTAGTTTGTAATGATTACATTAATAAAAAATGAAAATTAATTGACAGTTACATAATTATAACCTCCATAAAACAGTGAATAAAATCACTTTTAAATAAATCAAGACAATTTATTAATTTTAAAAGATAAATGTGTTTTCGTTATTTTTTATTAAATAGAGTGACCAAACTTGATAGTGCAAAAAATTCATTGCATATTATTAAAATATTAATATTATATTTAAATTACAAACGAATTGGTTATCTAAATAAACATTTATTATACATACATTATAAATAATTTTACTCTACAGGGGTGATGTATAAATAACACATAACTTAAATCGTGACCATCCAGATGCGAATAAGTTATGCCTTTTCTAGTTGAGTTTTTATTAATTTCTTTACGAAGCGGTGGTGAGTATAAACATATTAATTTAAAGTCAACTAAAACCAGAATATTAAAGCTTCTTACTAATTTTATGTCCATAGGTACCATTATACATAAAAGTATATTGTCATTGAAATCCGAAGCTGTGGATATTCAAATAAATTCTACTTTTAGTGGTCATTAAACTTAATTTATTGCCACGTTCATACATCGTTTCAAAGCTTACTGGACGATATCTCTAGCTTTACCAATTTTAACGAATACGATGGTTTAATGTGTAACTAGTTTTAAACATTGGAAAATAACGGTCATTTTAATATTCATGTAAGAACGTTTGATGACATTTTGGGAATTTCAACGAAATTAATGAAAAATGCAAGATTATACTTATGATACTTTATACTAGACACATATACTATATTCAGTTTTCAATTATAATTTATTAATTTATGTGCAACGATAATTAATGAATTTTATATTTAATGCAGATATAGAGAAAGACTAACATTAACACAAACCACCAATCCTAAGAAACTTTTGCATTTTTTTAAATAATCTAATCTCAATCGAACGATAAAATTTTATCTTTAGTATTCAGTATATGTTTGAATGTTTAATGATTCACACTTGAAGAAATCATTACACTTTAATGATTAAATTAAAATGTTTTGGTTTTATATTTATTAATTTATGTCTTCAAAAGGAATCTATTGTCTTACTACATTTAATGGGTCTTCCTCGCCATGTAAAATCTCGCTGAAAAACAAATTCAGCTTCAAAGTTTTTCTATAACTAGTTTTACAATTACAAATTATTATTTATATTCCTGTGGGAGAGCCACGCTGAAGCATATAACTCGAAGCATATAGTCGGAAGTGATACCACGGACTCACAGAATACTCAGCGTTAAACGGTACTTATACTGTGTTTTGCAGAGTGAGCAATGCGCAAACTGTGGCGCGGTTGTCCATGGACGGCAGTGTTCTCTTACTATATGGGAGACACACCTGCTCCGTTATCCGCTATACTATTAAAAAAATGTCTTCGAAAGGGTTTAATTTAGTCGCAAATGGTAGGTTTTATGCCATCGAACGTGATGCCAAAAAATAACTTCTGCTTTCAAAAGTTAGCGGGACTATTTCTCTAACAAGTCTTACAATTACAAATTATAATTGATACAAATATAGCCAGATACAGCATAGATATCGTGACTGTTGTATCGGCGGTCATTTAGTTGATAAAACAATAGAGCAGTTGCAACCACGAGAATGCAATGCGCAGTTATGCAAATAGGGTCGCGACCGAATGCATGAATATTGATATAGCGTAGTCGAGATTACAGATTTACTCGATAGCCTGATCCCTTTACTTTCTATTCACGAATTATGTGAATTGCCCTAATATGAATTATGATTAAGCCACGGTTGAAAAATACTTGGAATGCATAATGTCATCATCATCACCTGTTACGATCTTGAGCGATCTGAGTCCAACGTTCGCCCGCGACCTTCGTCAGATCGTCTTTCCATCGTGAGGCGGGACGTCCCAGTCTGCGTTTTCCGGTACGCGGTCCCCACTCGAGAACCTTTCTTCCCCATCGATTGTCGGTTCGTCGAGCGATGTGGCCAGCCCATTGCCACTACAACTTACTAATACAGCGGGCAATATAATGCATAATATATGGCAACATAACATAATATACATCATACATATACATATTTATTTTATAGTATAGCATACAACGTAGTCACCATTGTGAAATCAGCTGCCAGCAGAGGTATATCCAAGCCAATACGACTTGGGGATCTTTAAGAAAAGGTGAGCCTCCTGCTCCTTTACCATGACTTCTAAAAAATTAAAATTACGGAGCAGACAGGTCTCCCTTGTATGGTAAAAGAATACCCGCCCATGGACATCCGCACCGCAGTCCGCGTTTTGGTTGTGTTGCCAGGTTTTTACGCCGCTTTAACGACATTTTGAGAGATTCCGATATCCTCACTGAATCAACTAAACACACTACAAATACTGTTTCACGCTATTATTCTTATTTGATTAAAACAGTTATCAACAATCTTATAACTAACCAAAAAATAAATATGTATATTATAATTTGGTTCGCTATAAAGTAGGTATCATCTGTCGAAGGAGACAAGGATCCATCAAAAAAATTAACCAAAACTAATGCTATCCGGCCGGAGCGGCAATCGAAAATGTTATTACCAAAAAATGAACTAGTAAAAATAGAAAAATAGGTACAAAGATATAATTTAACATAATAACATATTAAGAGTATATTAATTATAGTTTATTTTATGTTTTTTGTAAATTTTGAATACTATCAGAGCGGCGAAAGCAAATATGTAGTTGATATGTTAAGTATATATATGTATGGAAAAATTGGCAAAAAGGCAAAATTTAAAAGTAATGTCCATTTGAAGGAGACTGGTCACGCAACCACAATGGCCTAAGAAATGACTTAAAAAACGTATAGCTTCGTCAAACGGTCATAAAATGAGACTCGTTTTATAGCTCACCTTTACGGCCACGGGGCTCGAGGAATGCTTTTTGAATTTTGTACAGAAAGTTGATTCTTTCGGCTCACTTTAAAATTTATAACTAATACTAATATTTTAAAACGAATAATAACCAATCACATATGTATATGGATGCAGGTCGCCTCCGACAGGTATGGATCCGAAGTCCGAAGTGGACATCTTACGGCTGAAATGATGATGACGATAAATGTATTAATAAAATATATACAATGTTTTAAAGACGCGGAAACTCAACCAAAGTGCTGGATTGCTCTGTAATTCCATGGTGTTCATGTCCATGGTCGATGACGATCTCATACTATTAGAGAATTACTTTATTTTATTTGAATGTACTTATTTTTTTTAAAAGGGCCAGCTCACCGTTGGGCCCTTACAGCTTTATTTGAATGAAGGTGATTGTCGTGTAGTACTTCTCATCGAAATAATTCGTAAGCTTTTTACAGAATTTGTTCCTTTTGTCGGATTAATGAATTAGTTACTGACATAGGCATATATTTTCGTAGCTCTTAGGAAAAGATATATACGTAAGTGTATTTGTGCTAAACTTATCAATATTGTATTATTAAAGGGTATTTTAAAGGGTATTGTTTCATTGTAACATTAAGACGTCACGCATAAATTGTTTTGAAATAAGCTGCAGGTTCTCATCATTATTTATAGTTTTAAACGAAGTTGAGTCGTAAACGTCTGTGATGGTTAATTTATGGGGCTAAACCTCAGAGTTAATCTATTAAATTTTTCCTAAATGTCCCCGTATAAAATCCAATACACTAAATCTATAGCTGTAAAATAATATATAAATAAAGCAGTTGATGTTGTTTTGTTTTTCCAATAAACTTAGTCTATGTTATCAATACCTTAGTCAATAGATGAAGTTACTATAGGAACTTGAATAAATATAAGTTTCTGTATCCTCCAAGACGGACATCTATTTCCACACGGTCAAGGTAGGTACTAGCCAAATTCGCAAAATAATACGTCAACATTATTATAAGTGCTTCTACATTTAGTACAGCATAATTTAATTTATAAGTCCCCATGAAGCGACAGGTATCGGATTCGAATCCCGATCCGGACAGTTATAATTTAATTTATAATTTAATCGGTCTCTGAAAAGGCTTGACAGTGGCTGGGGGAGTGTCTTAATACTATCACACCCGTAGGAAAGCCATACTGAAGCATATGCTAACGCATTAATTGGATCGGCTCGTCCGAAGTGATACCACGGGCTCACAGAATAATCAGCATGGAATGGTAGTTGTATTTAAAGCGGTACTTCTAATGTGTTTCGCTTAGTCAGTAAGAATATCAGTGGCCCTTAAAAATGCCGATAAGCGGCGTAAAAGGCCGGCAACACACTCAAAGTGCGGATTGTGGCGCGGTTGTCTATAGGTAGAAGACCCGTCTGTTCCATTGTCCACCATACTATTAAAAAAGGTATTGGGAAAACGAAAATAAATACCTACACACTTTTTTCATATTCATTGAGCGTGAAAAACATGCAGAGTTTAGGTATTCTAGTCTTGGACAAATTAATTACTCCATACCTACATTTTTTTTAAAACTGTAAAATAACATTCGGATTTTATTTAAATAGAAATATGTTTATTTAAAATAATGAATAACTTTACTTATTGTTCCTTTGAGCATTATGCATTTTTATTATGTAATAATTTGGTTGAAGATTTGATTAAACAACTTATATCATAATCAATAAATGAAATTAAACAGTTGGTGAAATACATGGTCAGTTGTTATTCATAGGCTACCTGCAGCAGGTAGGAATTTTTACAAAGAACTACGAACAAAAAACTACCTTCGACGAAGGCAACCCGTTATTTACGTAATCTGGCAAATCTATGTGTGACGTATAGGGAAATGTTTAAAGCATTTGTCACAAGACAGGAAATTATATGTCGCAGTTAAAACTGATACTTCGCGGTACAATTGATCATCTATCTAGTTATTGCACTGCGATCTTACGATCTGTTATACGGAGTCCGGGAGTTCGCGTTTAAAAAAAAACTAATAAACTGTGAAATTGTATATTCAAAGATTTAGTAAAAGTATAAAAGTAGAGCAACATGAAGCAACGAGTTACTCAAATGAGGGCTAGCATTGGACTGCGCTTTAAACACTAACGTTATATGAGTTTTCCGCTTGAAATGCTGAGTGCATCATTTAATGTGTCCATATTGCGATATAGACATACAAAGTGTAAGATATAACAGATCGAATCCTGAGAAAACAATGCTCTTAATGGAACTGTCATATATATATCATATGAATGGAAATAAATTATTTATGCGACAATGACTTTAAGGTAGGCATAGCTTAATTATCTTCTAACCAATTTATTACAAATTTAATCTCCATTGCTACCTGCAGAAGTTAATTTTGTAAGAAGTACTTATAAAAATTAAGAACAGATATTACTTCTTAGATAATCAAAGATACAAGCTTTATATACTTTTGTATTTCTACATAAATTTTATTGTCTACAAAAGAAGTACAAACTGTCAGAAAACCTTCAAAAATGATAAAATCCCTTTGATTATAACGTTGAGCCAAAATTTATGATCTAAATTAACACCCATAGAATTATCCAGTTGATAAAAACAATGAAGCCTCTAAATCAATGAATTTAGGTAGCAATCATAGCAAGGGTTCGGCACAGAAGTTTTTACGAACAAACATTCATTTAAAAGATCAGATTTTCTTATCCTTAACTAACTAAATAATATCTTTAATAGTTTTCTCTTCTTTATATGTAATAGCGGACAACGGAGTAGGTGGGTCTCCTATATGGTAAGAGAACACCGCCGCCCATGGACAACCGCGCCGCGGTCCGTGCATTGGTTGTTTTGCCGGATTTTACTTCGATATCCACACTCACTGAGAGAAACTCACTCTCTACCATAAAGGAGTCAAACCTGCTCCGTTGTCCGATCTACCATAAAAAATAATAATAAAATATTATGGAAGCCACGCCAAAGGCATTTTTGCGATAATGAACCTAGAAATTAAGTGTATAACCAGTGTGAATTCACGTTGGCGGCTATCATAGCTATTGTCTATGACTTGTCCAAATTATAATAATTACAACGTTCTCTGAATGGTAACGGTGCGAAAGCCTTATGTGGGCGTCAGATTATTAACATTTTAGTCGTTATTTACATTTAACAACTTTTATCGTACCTAAGCGAGATGTTAACGACAATCACTGTCTCTGAAAATTAATACAGCTTCGCTGCGACTTCGTTTATGGTGACGATGAAAAGTACTTTTTTTATTCTATAGCGCACAACGGAGTAGGTGGGTCTCCTATATGGTAAAAGAAAAGCGCCGCTTATGAACAACCGCGAAACAGTCCGCGCATTGGTTGTGTTGTCGGAATTTTACGCCGCTTAAGCGGGAATTTTTAAGGGCCTCCGATATCCTCACTCACTCTACGAAACACAGTACAAGACTCGTTTCACGCTGAGTATTCTGTAAGCCCGTGGTATCACTTCAAACGAACCGGCCCAATTAGCGAGTCAGCATATACTTCAGCATGTCTCTCCCACAGGCGTGATAGTTTTAAGACACTCGTCCGGCCACTGTCAAGCCCTTCCAGAGACCGAATAAATTATAAATTAAATTTTAATTGCCCAGACCGTGATTCGAACCCGATAGCACTCGCTTTATGGTACAATTTTAATACCATTAAGCTACGAGGCTCTCAAACATACAACGTTCTGCTCGGAAAACAGATCATCTATCTTCTATTCGCTAGTAAAATTGAGTATTTGATAATCTTTCAAATCATAGACCCCTATTTTAAGATTAAAATGTTTGTTTTTAAAAATTTTGCCCGATATGTGTCGTTCCGGTCTTGTCTCCCAATGACTACGAGAAAATCGCATTGGAAACAAAAATGTACCAGTATTATGAATTAACATTTTAGGAATCAAAATATTACAACCACTTTGGTATTTTAATTTATATTTAGTTAGTTCATACTGAAAAATTATACCCATATTCGAATTTATTTTCGATTTATTGTAAAAGGTACTACAGATAATGGTTGATCAGATATCGTATGTATTAAAAACTATTTATAGGATTCCCCCGTGTGAAGTTTGTGCTATTAATTTGAATTTATTGGTACTATTATTCATCTCAGAGAAGTCATAACGAAGTAAAACATATTCTGCATTGCACGCTCCTGCGCCGGTATTATAAACGGCGAACCGTTACATCCAAGGAAACTTTACGACAAATAAAATATATGTATAACGCTTGCCTCTTTTAATGCTAATATTGTTTAATTAAACTAAATTGCATATGTAAATGTGGTGTTGCTTTCAAATAAATTTAGATGAATTTACGTACTTGCAAAAACTTGTTTAGTTAAATAATGTATTGTAATTTGTACTTTTGATTTTTCTTACTCGTGGGATAGCGTGGGATAGCCATGCTGAAGCATATGCTAACACATTAATTGGACCAGCTCTTAAAAAGCGATACTACGAGCTCAAAGAATGCAAGTGTAATTATACCGCTCAAACGGCGTAAAAAGCCGACAGCACAACCAAATCGCGGATTGTGGCATGGTTATTCACGAGCGGCGTTAATCTCTGATCATAGAGAAGACCCGTAAGCCATAAATACCTTAAAAATATATATCTTTGTAACCATTTTCATTATTTTTTTAATCTCATTAGGAATGAAGCTGTAAATTCTTTATAACATCTTAGTGTAAAATATTAAAAGTAGAATCTAAATTCCGATACAAAGCATACACAATCGGCGAAAACATAACGGAACAGCCAGATCAAACGCGACCCAGCTAAGACGTATTCTTTAAAACCATTTGGTATTTTATTACAAACCTGTTGCAATGGCTAATAAACGCTTCAATATTATTAATATGTAAAGATGTTTGCAAAATAAAAAGAATAAATCTTTTTTTTTAAATACCGTTCCCATTTAAGCTATAGAGCCTTAGGCCAATCGTTTATATTCCATATAACATGACTATTAAAAGCTGCAATCTGCACGATCCATTCAACCCATGTATTAACTCATTTATTGAGTTGCTCCCTTATTATTTTAATAGAATCTTCATCTAAAAATAGACATGTATTGTTTGACACAACTTTGTTACGCGCTATAAACCTTAGAAAAAAGATTTCTTAGAAGAAAACATTAGACCAATCTAAATAATAATTTTATATAATAAATGAGCAATAAATACACAATGAATGGTATTTTAAATAAGTAAATATGTATATAATATATACCCGTCCTATTGAGAACTTCATTGTCGCTCATTTTGAAAGTTGGTTAAACATTTTTAAATAAGTACATACAACTTCGCCATGTTTTAAAAATATAACAAATATAATATATCGCATGAGAATCAAGATGTAATAAGATATTCTAACATATAATTCATTCATAATTTCCAAGGGGCACTTCATGTTCAATATCTTTCAAAGGAAGCTCGCTCTGTACAGTAATGTGTAAATCATTCGACATCGTAAGAGGTGTGTCACGTATGAAATTAAAATGCAATAATATCCTGCATCGCGGTTCTGGCCTGTCACAGATCTTCCGATTAACGCAAAGTATTTATTTTTCCTTCCCTCAGGACAATAGATACCATCGAGAAATCAATTTCACTGACATTGTGGAGGCAAAGAATTGCACTTGTTAAAACACATGTGGCAAACATACTGAGTAATAGCCAAAGTATTACATTAGATTACAGAATCGACCAATGTTAGGCGGTTTGGATAGAGCGTAAGTGTTACCATATTATAAAATAAGAAGTTAATTTACCGGTCTTAATTAAGCCATATCTAATTTTATCTGTTTAATTCCACAGCGCAAATTCAACGAGTCCAACTATATAAATTAACATTAAATAATGCGTACATAGGAACATTTATTAGAATAAAACTTTGTAGCTGAAGCTCGGGCGGAATTAACACGTTCCTTCTCACGCGATTCATTGATCTTTAATCGTAAATTCACGAAACGTGTACTAACTCTTATATCTGTATTAATGTGATGCACGGAATCTGCGCTAAATAAATTATATGACCATTGTACCATTTAAACAAATCTGAGATAGGCAACCGATAATAAAAACGACAGCTACATACCCGCTCGAGCAGAACTGCCATGACGCCTTCACTTAAGATACACAAATCATAATAAACTTCATACAAGTTTAAAGTTATGAGTTGTGTGTATACTTCTACATAAACGATGTATGACGTAGAAAGCAGGAGACGAAAACCGGTTCAACTTCACATGAATACACGCACTCGAACCTCCAATCAAATAAGGTCTATGTCAGTCTGGGATACGCTTTCCCGCTTAGATCTCAATAAAATATACAGAGGCCGGAAAGTTCACACTTAAGTCAGTTTAGCACTGATAACAGTACTAAGATGGTTTGTGGTCTAATCACATATTAGACTAGACATAACAAATTCTATCATATACTAAAGCTTAGACGTATGTCAAAATTTACCAGTTATTTAGGTAAATAGATACATAATGGCGTCTAATATGTGTACACGTTAAGTTAATGGGATAATGAAGTTTTCAGTCAGGTTCCAAGTCAGATTACCCGAAAAGGGAGCAGATAAATTGAAAGTATTAATTTAAAATTTAATTATGAGAGCCTCATAACTAAATGGTTAAAATTCTACCATGAAGCGAGAGGTATCGGGTTCAAGTCCCATTCCAGACAACTATAATTTAATTTATAATTTATTCGGTCTCTTGAAGGGCTTAACTGTGGCTGGGCGAGTGTAATAATACTGTCGCACCCGTTGGAGAGCCATACTGAAGAATATTCTAACGCACTAAATGGGCTGGCCCATGCGAAGTGATACCATGGGCTCGCAGAAAGCTTAACGTGTAATGTTAGTTGTACTTGAAACAGTGCTTAAATGTTTCGCTAAGAGTGTGGGGATATCGGAGGCCGTTAAAAATGCCTAAGTAGCGAAAAAAGCCAGCAACATAACCAATGCGCGGACTGTAGAATACCCAACTGCGCCATTGTCCGCTATACCATAAATTAAAAAAGTGGATTTTATTTAATTAGATACTCGTATGAGATGCAATGCGTATTCGATTCCCGGGAGTGTAAAAAATGAAGAGACAGAAGTTTTGTGTGTGATTTGTCTTTGGCCTTATCATATATATATGTATATGGCATTTTGCTATTTTATATCTGGTATTGTGCGACAGCTTGGGAGCTGTCATGATTGTTAGCGTTCATTTAGTTATCAAACATGCGTTCCCATACCAATGAGTTGATTAGAAACGCAAACTACTCTCTCTTCGTACTAGATTTTCCAATTCGTTTGAGAACTGTTTTATAACATCATGGAGTACATAACAAACAATTGATGCTGTTATTATATTCCTTGTATAATATTAAGCAATGTTACACTTTGTAATTCATGAAGATTTATTTATATCAATTGCGTTTGAAAATCCAGTATTTTTGTGAATAAATCGGCAATATTCAATATTATTTTACTGACACAATACATGAATAAAACAAAAATACATTGAGAAAAACACGTGAGAACGTAGACCGGATATATAAAAATAGAAAAAATTCGTCGCACCTAAATAGAATACTTTTGATAAATCTTTTAAAACCCTGGCCTTATCAGTTGTCTTAAAATGCATTAGACCAGCAACAGGTTAAAAGGAAACGATTGATTTAACATTAAAACTTCTTTCAAAGTGCACGTCCCTCTTGACCAATAAATTGGTTGATAACAAGGAAACGGTAATAACTTAAAAGCACCCGGCTACGGCGGTAGATCGGCAAGTTTTTTCGTTATTTATTTTCGCATTCCAACTAATTTGAAAAAAAAAATCCTTTTTATGCACATTAGCAGCACGTTTCATAAAATACTTAAAATTATTCACTGACAAGGACATATGATTTATATACCATTATATATCAAATGTTTCATAGGAAAGATGCCTCAATTAAAAGATTTGTTAAACTGCAATTTACATTAACGAAAAGTTTTGATAAAAACATTTAATAAAGTTGTATAGATTATTATTCTGTACCTAAGGAGCAAGGTAAGACATAAGATTAATAGATCCTAAACAACGCATCGCGAATGTACAATCGTAGGCACAAAGACATCCATTAAGAGATATGTGAATATTACAAAGAGAACAAAACAGTTATTGCTGGCGTAAACTGAGGATTAAACGTATTACACGGACAGAAGACTATTAGTATTGGCGTGAAATAATGAAAGCTATTTCACAGTAGAACGTAACTTGTACGTTCATTAAGGCGAGTGTCGATGCCCGTGCCGTTGGGAGCACGTTGCATAAATCAGCCGAGGGAATGCTGTTTGGCGCCCTAATGCGCTTTCGATGTCAGTTGATAGTCCTCCCTTCAACTGCCCCAATCCTTCTTTCATATCAAGGAAGATACGACACATTTCACGGACGACGATTCCGTCAATTTAACGAACGCAGGATTGGCCCTTAAATTAATAAATTATATATGTAGAACATTCAAAGCGCTTTTTGTCACTTATTTATTATATATTACAGAAAGTACCAACTCTAGTAGAAAGGAACAATGGCAAGTCGAATTATAATCAAAAAATAAAACAGTTAAACTGACATCGAAGCTCTGCCACATTTTCCAAGAATTTAAAACTAGAGGAAATACCTACCATATAATATACCTAGTATAATATACCGTCATACCCATATAACTATTTGAATAAAATCTTTATTTACATATGTTTTACTATTTGCTTGTAAAATAATGTAGTGTAGAATATGTATTTATATTTAATTTTTTATAATTATTTTGAATTTAATTTTTTTTTTTCAAAAATAATTATGTATTATTAAACTAGCTCCACTCTATTATAAGGGAAAATTTTATTTAATGGGTTAATCGTTTTGAGAACTTAATTTTGTAACTATTATAGATTTAAATACCATAAAATATTACGTAACACAAAAAAGTTGATGTAACAAATAATAAAAATTATGCAAATTTCAAGGAGAATTTTGTTTTTACTTACTTTAAATCTTTGAAACAACAATTTATACGCTGGTAGCTATTATATGTGTACTATACGGCACATGTCATTAATCTTCTCAGCCTCAATTTTTACTGAATGATATTATGTACCTTAAGAGGTTATTTAAATCTGATCCCATAAAATAAAATCGGCTATATCGAAATAACGGACATACGGAGTGACACTAACACTTTCCGGTCAACACCCTTTTGGTCATTTCAAAAAAGTTATTCGAATTGTATCACCAAAATATGCAGATTCGAAACCTCATCAACCCAAAAGAATCTTATAAATATAAAGATTTTTTGCAACGCTCTTTATAGTCGGATACATGTTATGAATTTTGGCATTTGAAGTGATTCAAATTTCGGGAAGCAATATTTAAATACAAAAATTAAAAATTAGAGTTATGGGCAATATTAAAATATATGTATGTTTTATGATAAAAGTTGACACATGTTTTACAAGCATTTTATTGGTCCCTGATGTGGTTTTGACATATACAAGTTTTGAGGTTACGTTCACACTCATTACATTCTTTTTATATATTTAACATCAATTGTTGTATGAGTCGAGTAGAGCGAGTAGGAGTCAAAATTTAAGTTACCTTTTTAAGCTATTTAAGTTATTCGTAAATACGCTTAACTAATTAAAGCTTTTTATAATTGTTGCACAGGCATTTACGCGGATACCAGAGAACTTGTAACAATTAAAATAATCTCAGGACTGCGCAGTATGCTGAAATGTGAAGAAAACTTTTCTTTTTTAAATAAAAAGTAAAAATTTAAATAAAATTATAAAGCAAAACCAAGGTTTCACATAATCTTCGAAAGGTTTCTGAACGAATGTTGAGATATCGTCGCGAGACGCAGCTTATCATTAATTTAGAGTCCGCGATTAGAGTCTGCCAGCCGACATACACTAACGAGCTTTCGTTTTAAATTTATTTTTATTTCAAATGTTTTGTCTCCTAGTGAAAACTTTTAGTCACTATTGCCTTATATTTTCTAAACATTCATGCATATCCTTACACAAGAGTTTATTTTGTTATTAATAATTTATAATATAAGTAACTAATTATAATATAAAGCCCCATTATTGTTGATGATTTTATATCTTATCATTATTATGTTAATAAATATTATTATGCAATAAAATAATATAATAATAATATTTATTATTAATGCATTATTAATGCAGCATCGCCCTTCCGAGTACAACAGATGTTCTGCGATGACCAACCCGCTAGCCAAGGTTGGTGATCATGGGTGATGATGAAGGCAAAACACCCTCCTATGTCCAGCAGTGGACTTGATAGGCTGATGATGATGATGATGAAATAATGTTAATGCAATATTTAATCAAGAATAAGAATCCTTATAATGCATTTATAATCTGTTAGAGTATATTAAGTCACAAATACGAGAATCTTCAATTACAAAAAAAGCATAGAACATTTAAAAAACAAACTTACCTTTGTGGTAGTAGACTTCAAGGGAGAACCTGAAGATACAGCACACACCTCTACTTCATACATTTCTATACCAGCTTCGCGGTCTAGTGGCACTGCTGTTGATAATATGCCCAAAGAAGAATCAATGTCAAATAACCTATCAACTCGTTTTCCATCACCCGTAACGTTCACTATGTAGTATTCTAGTCCTGATTTATAATTATTTGTCATATTAAGAACAGCTGTTCCTCCCGGTTCATTTTCAGGGACAGAAACCGAATCCGCATTGATCCACGTGATGCCTTCCAGCTCAGTACCACCCATAATGACAGTTAAATAAATCTCGGTGCTTCTTTGCTCACTCAAAACTGCCTCATCTGTGGCCTTAATGACAAGATTCCATCGAGCTTCAGGCGCTACAGGCGGATAACGAAGAGTCAATGCACCATTACTTCTATGCAAGTCAAACATGTCATTTCCACCATGGATTAGCTTATAGGTGACGAGACCATTTGTACCTGAATCTAAATCTCGAGCAAGAACATTCATGATAAATATACCTCGCCCGGCACTTCTTCCTAACCTCTCTGAGTTTACAAAAGCAGCATTCATGGATACGAAGACGGGAGCATTGTCATTAATATCTTCCACGATAACTGTTACTAGTTTTTCTGCTGAAAGTCTTGCAGATGGTGGCTCCGCTCTATCAAATGCTGCAACTGTTATTCTAAATGTGTCAATAGTTTCTCTATCAATGGGTAATAAGGTGTGTATAACACCGGTAACATTATTTATAGCAAAATGCCGATTTCCATTATTTGGTTCCTGATGACTAATCGAATACCATACTTCACCATTCAGTCCAGAATCAGGATCTTCGGCGGTTACCGTAACTATAGGTGTATTTTTAGGAATACCTTCTCTTATCTGGCGTACTATTGCAGTGTTGGTAAAAATAGGTGCATTATCGTTGGCATCGATGACATTAACAGTAAATGATATACTTGATGATAAACTCGGACTGCCATTATCCGTAACAGTAATATTTAGAACATACATTGTCAAATCTTCGTAATCTAAATGTTTATGAAGAAACAACTCTCCTGAATAGCTATCAATAAAAAATGTTTCTTTTCTATTTCCAAATGATATGGAATATTGCAATTCATTATTTATGCCTAAATCCGCATCGTTCGCATGAAATTGTATTATTTTTTTATTTATGGGTTCGGTTTCTAAGACAGAAACTTTCAATTGTGTTTGACTGAATACTGGCGCATTATCGTTTTCATCCAAAACGTTCACTGTTACTGTCGTAGTTGCCGATAGACGGACAGTTTGTCCAGCGTCATGCGCCATTACAATCAATTTATAATGATTCACTGTTTCACGATCAAGGGGTTTGTTAATGAACAACTGTCCTGTAGCTTCATCAAGCACAAACTTTTTCATTTCATCGCCACCAATGAGCTTGTAGTAAATATCACCATTTAATCCTTCATCGGCATCAGTTGAATATAGCCTAGTAACTGAAGCTCCTACACTTGCACCTTCCGATATTTCAACGGCATACGGTGTATTAGTAAAAATCGGTGGGTTATCGTTAACATCTGTAATATATATTGTGACTCTTACTGAATCAAAAAGCTTGACTTTTCCATTATCACTTACAGTCACTGTTAATGTAATATAATTTTGACCTGTTACTTGAGATAGGTTTTCGCGATCAAACGATCTCAGTGTTTTTATAAAGCCATTCCGAGAATCTATCCTGAAATCGTTTTGAGCAATTGGCAAACTAAATGTCAACTCAGCATTACGGCCTATATCTTTATCAATTGCTGTTAATTTTCCGACAAAAGTATCAGGTGGCTCATTTTCTTTTATCTTAAATACAAATGTTGTATTTGTAAATTGTGGACTGTTATCATTCTCATCTAAAACATGAATCACTACTGGTACTTGAGATGATCGAGGTGGTATTCCATGATCATGTGTAATAATTGTTAACGAATAGTAATCCTTTTCTTCTCTATCGAGTAGACTTTTTACGTAAAGATAACCATCGGGGAATATACCAAATTTTCCATCTGTGTTCCCTTCTGTAATAATATAAGATATTTGACCATTTGGACCTAAATCTGCATCTGATGCTGAAATCGCAAAAAATCTTGTATTAACAAGCGTGGATTCTAATAAAGATGTTTCATATGATGTATGATCAAACACAGGAGTATGATCATTCACGTCATCAATAATTGCTATTATGTTGTATTTACTAGCAAGAGCGGGTTTTCCATGATCAGTTGCGGTTACTTCAATAGATAAAGTAGATCCAGGTTCGTTTGTTATAGCCTTATTCAAGTAAATAACACCTGTTGTTTCCGATATTCGAAAGCTGTTATCCATATTATAACTTAAAGAATATGATATAGTTCTATTAGACCCCGAATCTCGATCTACAGCCCGAGCGAAATAAACTTCTTGGCCCACAGCCATATTTTCAGCTATATGTATTTCATCTTTACCTTCTATGAAAGTAGGATAATTGTCATTAATATCTAAAACTGATATATTTACAGTTGTAAAGCCAAAAGCAAGCCCACTTTTAGCAATAATTTTAAGATGATACGTAACTTTTTCTTCTCGGTCAATTATAGAATCTGCGCTTATTACGCCAGTCTTTTCATTTATTTTGAAAACACGCTTTTGATCTCCTTCTAAAATATAATAAAAAACTTCATCGTTAACTGTTCTTGCTCTCACTTTTCCAATAACAATATTTAGTGTCTGTTTCGAATTTCCTTCATTTTCTACAACTTTAAAATTATAACCTCCATATTTTTCAAAATCTAAGGTTGTTCGTTGAGAATTTTTTATTATTTCTACAATAGCATTTTCCGGAGACTTCCTGTTTCCTTTATCTCTGCAAGTTATTTTTAATGAATAATACGCCTTCGGAGCTTTACTAAAATCTTTCTGTAAAATAATAGTTCCAGTCAATGGTTCAATATCAAAATATCCGTCCCCTCCACTTTCAATTGAATAAATAATTTTTGCGTTTTCCCCCTCATCATCATCATATGCTTTTACTTGAATAATACTCGATCCAAGTGGTAAATCTTCTGATACATCTGTCACATATCTTATCGGGTAAAAATATGGATCATTATCATTAACATCCAGGACTTGCAACATAATGGTAGCTGTTGAAGATTGTGGTGGAAAACCTTGATCTTTAGCAATAACCTGAATTTCGTATAATGATATTTTTTCTCTATCTAACTCCACAATTGTACTCAATTGGCCAGTGATATGGTCAAGAACAAACGTATTGGGATATTTTCGTTCAATACTTGGTGGTAAATAATAAGATACAGATCCATTTGTACCTTGATCATAATCTGACGCTGTTAAAATTAATATTTCTTTAACTGGAGTAACATTTTCAGATAAAGAAGTATTTATTTGTGTTTGGGGGAATCTAGGAGCTTCGTCGTTTTCATCAAGAATAGTTACTTTTAATCTTGTATAGGCCCACTTTGGGTTTGGGCCGCCATCCCGCGCAGATACATTAAGTTCTACAGATCCTTGTATTTCACGATCTAGTGAAGATTTTGTGGTCACTAAACCGGTTAAATGATCTATAAAAAACCATTGGTTCTGATTACCATCATAAAAATCATAATAGATTTCAGCATTTACACCAGTATCTTCATCTGTTGCTGTTATACCAGCAACATACGTTCCAGGTGGTGCCAGTTCACTTAACACAGTTGAATATTCTGATTTTTCGAATACTGGTTCGTGATCATTTACATCATTTACGTGAATGACCAAAAATGCAGTTGCAGTTCGAGGAGGTATTCCTTTATCAGTTGCTACTACAGTTAAATTATATTTACTTATCTCTTCCCGGTCTAAAATACCATTGACATGTACTATATAAACACTACTAGAGTTTTCTAATCGGAAATGACTAAGATCATTTCCTGACGTAATACTCACACTAGTTATCCCATTAAGTCCTGCATCAGCATCTGTTACTGTTATGGCTGCCACCAAAGATCCGTTTTTAGCATTCTCGTCAACGGTGGCGAAGTTTGCTGTCGAGGGTACGTAAGTAAATGTTATTACTGGATCATGGTCATTTGCATCTATAAGATTTACAGTCACGTATGATCTAGCATCTTGACGAGGTACTCCGTGGTCTTTTGCAATTACAGTCAAAACACAAGTCATGTTACAAGTTGTATTACTACAGTACTGAGGACAGCTTAGTTTCTTTACTGTCGTAATTACCCCTGATTCTGGATCAACTGCAAATTGTTTTTCCGTGTCAGTTACTTCGTAAGTAATTTTACTATTATCGCCAAGATCACTATCCGTTGCAGTTACTTTAAGTACCGTTGTTCCCGGTGGTACACTTTCATTTAAAGAGACGGAGAAATCACTTTGGTCAAAAATAGGTGGATTATCATTTACATCCAAAATAGTAACATTTACTTGCAAATAACCATATTTTGGTGGCGAACCTCCATCGCGAGCAGAAATATTAAGTACATAAAAGTCATTCGTTTCTCTGTCTAGCTTCCCTGTCGTTTCCAAATGCAGATAAGATGTTTGACCACTAGGATTTACGGTAACATTGAGACGAAATTTTCCTTCATTATCACCATCAATAATTCTATAATCGTTTGCAATTCCATTTTCACCTAAATCTTTATCCGTAGCTGCGTCAAGAAGAAGTTTTGTACCCGGAGAAGCACTTTCTGAAAAGGCGACAGCTATACTAGGCTCAGGAAATTCAGGAAAATTATCATTTACATCTGTCACTCTTATTCGCACTTCTATAGGATATGTAGGCTGGCTGGACAAGACAACAAACGCATAACGATCAACACTCTCTCTATCAAGAATAGAGTTAGTTTTTATTTCACCTGATAAAGGGTCGAGCGAAAATTCCTTTGGAGATTCATTAAAACGGTATGTAAAACCAGGTTTTGTAGGTATTCTACCGACAATAGTCCCAATAGATTGAGCTTCAGGCACACGAAGATCTACACCAGTGTCAACCGCACGGGATTGCATTTGCTCGGCGGCGGCGCCAGCACCCGCGCTGGTAATCAGCGCCAGCGCTAACAGCACCACGGGCCACCGCCCCATCACGGTCATGATTCCGATAAAAACATTGCCGGATCTGTCCCCTTCAGTTAAAGTCTTATTAATCCTGTAAATTTCTTGCACAAAATTGCTCCCGCATTCGCCTCAGGTATGCAACATGGCCGCGACGACCTGCCTGGCCAGGAATATCTCACGGGGAGTGCGACTTGCCGATGCGCCTACGCCGTTCCCATTAATTGATAAACACACGTGACACACAAAAACAAATCACAATTGTAAGGAAAGATTACAGTACACTTTTATCCGAATGCACAATTTGTTATATAACACAGTAATCCCGTATTAATCGTAATCCGTAAACACTCGAGTAAAGTATAAGCTCACTATCCAAGACACAAACACAGCTCTCACAGCATGCGGGCAACTTACGCGCCGACACGGTACTGGCGGGCGGACCGCGAAGGCTTTCACCCTGCCCCGCGGCCCGCCTCATGTTGCGTCGACCCCTCCCCGCAACTTTAAAAGCTCCGGGCTGTGGAGAATGATGATATAGAGATAATGGCCGCCTAAGAATTTTACTATTTATTGTCCGATACCTCAGCCATTCGTCGTTCTTGGAAAGAGCTTTGTACAGTCAGTTAAACGTATACTACAACAAATATACTACAACTTTAATATGTTCGGTGTGAATTGTATTTAAAACATATTTTTCTCTTGTAGCTTATTGAAATCTCTGATATATATCTATATAAATTCAATATTTTGAAAATACACTACGTTTACTAAGTACTCTTATTATAATTTCATACCTCCTTTATTGTATTGTATTTTTTTTAATAGAAGTTATACTGTTACACGAGTTATTTAAGGTTTTATAGTTAGGCTACAGCGGTATGTGCGTTGAAATCTTTTCTAAAGCACATTTTCTTTTTCAAAATTCTTTTAGTCATGTTTTCTATAGATCATTATAAACAAAGATTCTTATAACTGATATATTAATATTTAAATCGTATTATATGTAAGTATCTTTAAACTAAAAGATAAGGAAAACCACAGTTCATTTTTCAAAAAATTAATATATCCATTATATAATTAGATTAAAAACAAAATTATATTATTTTATTTACGTGTTTACATAAACTGCTACAGTCAGAATGAATAAATAACAACTTTATTAACAGCTGTTATAACTTTTCAATTCAAAACATTGTATATATATTTTTAGAGACATCTAGCGGATCACTAGTAAAGCAACCTTAAGCTTTACGCTTTCATTTTTGACACTCTTGTTACCTAAGGTTAGAAAGAACGAATCATGTAAGACGTATTAATTAATAGATGGCCCTGTATTTAAATTTGTTTTATTGAAGGAAAGAAATCGATAATGTAATTGACATACTTATATGTATTTTATGAAACGTTTAAATATTATTAAAAATGTTATTAGGCCTAGTATCTAATTACTGCATCTTTTTAATCGGAAAGTATTCAATTTCGTTATTTTTTTACTATTTAGTCGTTTTAACCAGGTTGTTTTCATTTTAAATAAAAAGCTATGCAAAAATCTTGTGTGGATTAGAATATAACAAATCGTTCTAATATTTCTTCATAACACATGAGATTTAATTAAGTTAGTATTTTTAAGTTTGATTAATGATCAAAAAGAAGAATCGTTTATATTATAATATATTATTTGGTGATAAAAACCTACTTCACCGATTTAAAAGCGGTTTTTTATTGGCAAGACTAATTGATTGATGAAGGTATTATATAATATATTTAATATATAATTATTATATAATTTAATATATAATTAATAATTATAATAAATTGAAATATAATTATAATTAAAATAGTAAAGCTGTAGCACTGTTCTGTATGATTATTTCATCACACGGTAAGAATTTAAGTTAGATTGTAGAGTATGTATTACAAGAAAAAAATACTTATCTCGATAAATCACATGTAATTAGGTATTAATTTCAGAGTAAACTTTCAGAAAACTTGTAAAACATTTATACGTAACATTGGATGTTAAAAAAATATGAATTACGATTAGCTATTGGCAATATTAATAATTATTTACATATTACAATAATTTTAACCATGTCATAAAATACTTATAAAGAATGACGTATACTGGTTAACATAGTATATTACTATTATTTTAAACCAGTGGACTCGGCAGACGGTACCCTGCCCGATACGCCACTACGCCGCGCCGCAGTCTGTGTATTTGTTGTGTTGCCGGCTTTTTACGCCGCTTAAGCGGCTTTTTATTTTGCTATTATATATTGCTTAATGAAATCAAACAAAGGCACTCACAAAATAGATTTACCTTCTAACGTCACAGACAGTCTTTCGTTTGGAAGGTTAAAAATAGCATTGCTTTAAATACTACATCTATCGGTATCACTTGTTGCTGGAAAATGTTGACGTCACTCCCCACTCGCCGATTTGTCCGGGGGGAACCGCGCCCCCACGGTGGGTTGCACTGACGTAAGGACATTCATGAATGGAAAGAACCCTCAGCATATAATACACATTCTCACACAAAAATAGAAATGATAGAATACCGTACAACTAAGTATTAATTTGTTGAATTATTTTTGTTTCACTAAAGCCTAGATAAATATGAAACAATTGAGACTCGCCTACGCAGTTTTTCTTAGAAAATAACTTTTTGTGTGGGCTTACTTAATAACTTAACTCTGTGAAGAAAAATATTATATTACAACATTATATATAGACATAATATTCGATAATATTTATTTACTTCGAGTAATAATTAGAACTGATATTGTTTTATTTGAATTTTACACATAATACTTCAACAACATGTAACAATGAAATCATGTATATATGTGTACCAATGAAATAAAAATATGAAAAAGGTTTTGTGGTAGATTTGTTTAAACATATTTTTTTTGTATGTATATGAAATGTAAATGTATGAAAAAAGTATATATGTGACGATTGAGTAAATTATACCAAGACATAGACCTATTATATAGAAAACCTTAATAGAATGCGCATACAATCATAGTAATATAATACGAATGTCATATGGCAATTAAAACTAAGGTGGGCTAGGAATACAGAAACTATTTGTCATAACGACTTCCAGGCGCCATTCGGTTACTGACCCCAAATTTGTCAGTTGCAACCTGACGTGCACTATAACTGCAACGAAAAACCAATATCTCCCTCCGACCTACCCCATCGGAAGTGAGGAGCCGCAAGATGTTACAAACTAAAACCAGACAGTGATTACAGTTGCGATGTAACCATTCCAAAGATATTTTAACCTTCTAACTTGACAAAATTGTGCTTAAGAAAAAATAAGATACAGACCTTAATTTTACCAATTTTAAAGTGAATTAATTCAAAATCCACAATATTTTACAATACTAAAAAGACCATTTAGGAAAACCAAAATACAATTAAGATTATTCAAGAAATTTCAACGACAAAAGCGTATGACTAGCTTTGTTTTGTATCATTACTAAGAAACAGAATTACGTATTTAGAATAAAATACGAACGCACGTTTCCACGAACAGTATACCTACCTATATAGATGTAACACTGAAGGCTCACAACTGAGCTAGAAAATTGCGCCTAATTTTCTGTTATTGAACAAATAATGAATTGATGGTTACATAAAACTGGACCATTCTACATATAAATAGGTATTTACCACAAATAGTAACCAGTTTTAGAAAGATGAATAATCTGCAGGTCCGATCGATAGCAAAGAGGTCGGGGTTTGGGCGGGCAAGTGGTATGAGGTTCTCCCTAGGGATGTACGTAGGGTGGTTCATTGAGAACGTGTAGGCGGTGCGCGTGGGCGACTAGCTTATAAAGCCTTGCGAACCACCCCGGCCATGTAGTCTCCTTCCAACCTTTGTATGCAAAAAGTGATCCGTGTAAATATGTGCAATCTGTTGGCTGGACTGAGGTAAGGTATTATAGTTATCCATAACTTTAACATCATTGAAATCAAGTTTAACGAGGATTATTTGGAATAGTGGTATAATGGAATAATTACGTTAGCGATGTTAATAGTCAACTAAATAAAAAGTAAATTATTCTATTTATGTATAAAAACCAATAAATTATAATAGTTTAATAACTTTTTTATCTTGTAGGATGTGGGTGGTCTTCTTATGCTATCTATTAGCTGAAGTTAAGACTTATCCCATGCAAGGATGGCCTGTGTATGCACCAGAACCTAGAGATTATAGTGAAGATGATTATTATTACTCGCCTAAAGTCCAATACTACTATGACACTCCCGCAGTGAACCAACCTGAAGTATACGGTCAAGTTCCTTACTCATACATGTATGACCCATACGGACATTACACCAAGGACATCCCAAAAATAGACGATGAAAGATTTTCTGCTTTACCGATTGGGCAGGAGACATGGTACGAAAGTGATTCTAACTCCCACTGGCGATCAAACAACGAAATTGATGACGTCAATGCAGCTTTCCTAGACAACCTTATTCTAACACAGATGGCCCGTGACGCTCAAAGGCGGCGCGAAAACGCCCGAGCCGCTTTTTCAAACGTTGATTACGACGATAAAACTACTGAAGACGAAGACGTTAGAGAGTTGAAAGCTCTCGCAGGACAACCCTTGTACCATGTACCTAAAACTGTCCCCAGATTCGATGACGACGATGACGACTATGAAAATGACGACTCTGAAAGCTTCATAAACTGGAATGGAAACAAAAGAAGTGTAGCCACAGAATCACCTATAACGAGCACCATTGCACCTGCGGTTGACAAGGCAGGGCAAAAGGAAGTCGTCATGCCTCGCCCCTCGCAAAAAATTCTTCATTTTAATATTCAATCGAAATTTGAGCAGGCAAAACGAAATATTCCATTGTATACCGTATTTCCTCAATTGGAAGATGCAAAGCAAGTAAGTTCTGTTTAATATTTTATATATGCTACATACTCCATTTAAATATTGCAATTATATGATGTAGGCATATATGGATAGAGATGTGAAAGCCCGTCTAAAAATAGCTTCGCTGGGGGTGGTGGGTGACACAGCGCGCAAGAGGCCGGGTCAATCAGGGCCGGGTGGGAGATGAGGTATCGATAAAAGCTGGAATCTACCTAACCTATTTCCAACTCCCGTGCATGAATGAATTGCAATAGAAGTTTAATATCGCTCCTTTTTCAGGAATCAACGAAATCAAGAAGAATTGACAAGCGTTTCGTAGCGAGTGATTCTGATCTTGTTCTCGAATTACGGGGTCTCAAGCATCGTATCGCCACCTAAATTATTTCGCAACGAAAATCGCCAACTTACCTATATGAGACTGAATTACTTTAGCATTCTAGATTTATACGACAGCGACCTGACACTTCTGAAATCTCAATGAAAATACAAAAAAAATGTATCATATGTAGATTTGTAGTCGTAAATATTTAGTCATTTTATTTATACTCCTTACGCATTTATCAATCAATATTTCTATTGTAAAATATTTCTATTATATTCAGTTGTAATGCGCGTAATAGTTTCGATCGTGCGTCATAATTTCTTGAATTGTTTAGACTTGTAGGTGTATCGAAAATTATCGTACAAAAAAGACTATACATACTGCGTTTAGAGGAGGTTGTTAAATGTGTATTTAATATGAAAACTATAGTTTATTCAAAGTGAACCCTTCACAAGGCAGCTAATAATCGCACAGCGTGTGCATTTGTAAATAACTTAGGTACTGATTGTCTTAGAATTAGATAGAACTTTATACTGTTAAAATCTAATTTTTGTATACTAAGTATTACTACTTTTTGAACTTTTTATTGCATAAGTAATTAGTTTATGCTACGGTTCTGATAAATAAAAATAATATTAAAATGGCGTCCACTATCGCGATACTTACATAGCTGAACAATCACGATAAACTTGATTTTCCTGAAAGGCTTGTATTGCATGTAATGTATATTATCAACCATATAAAACAAATCTTGAGTAATTTGTACCTATAGCCATTGACAGTCGACTATGTATACCGCATTGCTGGTGCTAAAACTTATTTTCTTACGTACCTATTACGGTCTAAGCAGACAATACCAGAAGTCTTTTTGCAAAGCAAATGTTATTGTATAATAAATCTTTAACGTGTATTAAATGGAATTAATTCTCTTGTATGGAAGAGGATTAGGTGATATTTTAGCTTTACAGCTTCTTGTCTAACACAGTGTGTCTCTAAGACATTTTTATAGGAAATAGTATAGCTAACTCCAACATGCATTCTCCATAAACCGATTGTAAATATATCACCCTTTTTCCTAACCTGTATGTTAGTAAGTTTTGTATTACACTTTTATATGTTCTATTTGTCGTCAATGACTTATCTTTCTAAAGTACATATCTGATTAAAATAACGTCACATTACACTTTCAAATTAAGGTGAAATAGTTTAGTATGAATTTAGGCGTCATCTAATAATTGTAGTACCTACTATTATATCTATTAAACCAATGATTTCCTATTGTAAATTCCATTTTCACATTAATTTAAACTAAATTTGCTTTTAATTGAAGCCTTAATCATATTTACTTATAAGAATGAACGAATGAATAAAGTAACGGCTCTATTGATACGAATTTTCGGAGTTAACGGCTCAATTTGTGTACATGAAGTATCATTAACAATCAATCTATATTTTGAAATAAAGTGTCTACTATTTCCATTTGATGATACTAGACAATTTTAAATAAATACGTAATATATCGGCGTATAATGTTATAATGTATCTCATAAAAAGGAATTAAAATATTTCAATGTGATGTTATTTTTTTCCTGATCCTTTTTGTTTCTTAATATTATTGACACAAGAGGTTTTTCTTTTCTTAAAATTACATAATAGTGTAAGCTTTATAATGTTATAGAAATATTATACATATATAGGTAATTCTCTTGAATAACACACATGGATTATGTAGGTACACACTGATCATTCGTGGAACAAATTTGATTATCATTAATGAACACTTAAACGGTTGGGGATGTAAACTGTAGGTTTAACATTTAGTTAAACAAAAAATAATATTAACTTTTTGGTGTGTAATTAAGTTTAATTCACATTTTCGGTATTTTGTCCCGCGCACCACCACTCTGGAATTAGCAGGGGTATTTTCTAACCAATAAGACTTGAGGACCTTCAAAAATAGAGCGCAAATATTCCTTAAAGGCCGGTAACGCACCCGCGGCAAGAGCTAGCGGTGTCCTGGATGGAGAATCGCTTGCCCTAGGTGAGCCTCTGGCTCGTTTGCCACCGTTAGTTTATTAAAAAATACCTGCTGTAGTTAAAACTGAGTAATGACTTAGTCTTGTTTTTCGCAATATTTTATAATTTCTAAGGTATCGTTAAATAAATTACGTCACCATATGAAAAAGGTTTAAGACAATTATACCACATCTAATAAACTAATCGTAACTCGCTGATGTGTGACAAGACAGCTTTCTAGACTGCGTGATGAATAAAAAAATTAAACAAATACAAGCTACTTACACTAAGATCTAGAGTCTAGACTCTAGGCCTAGGCTGTGGGATTGGTTTTGATACCATCAAAATATATCATCAAAGAACATATACCAGAGTCTCGAGGAATTTCTAAATATTTTGGCTAGGTCAAATGTTTGTCATATGGAACACTGATATAGTAAATTGTTATTTTTTGTTTATACATACTACGGCAGGTTATCGGCCAGTACGCTCACCTAATGAAATGGTCCGTCGCCCATCTTCAGTCTCAATTTAATTGCTGTTGCATTGTCGACAGTTAAGCTAGAAATACGGCTTTTTATTGATGGTAACTAAGTAGTATTAGTTTTGAAGTTCCTGTATAGGCAACTTGTTCCACAAAGTAGTGATACGCTGCACAGAAATCTTCTTAAAAACTTTTGTATTTTACGTCGATTAATGCTGAAATTCAAAAGAAAGTTTGTTTAAAAAAAACTATAAGAACGTTAATTATAAAATTTAAATATGAACCTACGTAAGTTATTAAATTTTACATACACATTTACATATTTCATATAACTTAATATAAAATAGACCAACATTAAATCAGAAACCAAAAAATGTAACTTTTTAACTATAATATTATATGAACGCATTTTGAATGTTCTAGAACAGTGGTTCCCAATTAGTTTGTGCTGCGTACCACTTCAATAAAGACCTCAAACCTCCGTACTCATTATTGTAGCAATCCCAGTAGTAATATAAATGCGAAAGATTGAGTGTGTGTATGTTTGTTACTTTTTCACGCTCAAACGCCTGAAACAATTTTGAAGTAATTTTGTATAGATGTAGTTGACATCCAGGATTATCATTATCCAGGCGCAGCTAGTGATAAATAAAAAAATGCCAGGTAAAATAATATTTATTATATTAACATTACAATATAATAGTGAAAATTAAAATAATATGATGTATTGGCGAAGAAGCTAATGTAACATGTAGCAAAAAAAAATGTGTACATTTTTCTAGGCACAGCTGTTGAAAATTTTCTTTTTCTTTAGTCTGGTAGAGGTATATTGGTAGAGGAAGACACATGATTATTTTGGCAACTTATCAGCCACTTTTCCATTTAAAATACAACTGTACTTAATAAGCCAGCTTATAAAAAACCAATTATAATTATACAATGTATAATTTGATTAATTTATTTAATTAAATAAATTAAATAAGATTTATAAGTATTAAATAAATTAAATAAATAATTTAATTTAATTATTTAATAATATTTTTTAAATTTATAATAAATATATATTTTGTAATTACAAAGCTAACAAAACATTAACCGTGAACACGTGTAAAACTGAAGCAACTCTATAATTATTCAAAGTTTTTTAAATTATAAGAATACTTTTACATTATGTATTGCAATTTATAATGAAAGTGTAAGATTAAAAGTCTTTTAAAACTGTATCTTACCATTTTAAAACAAAACACTGTCATGCGGCTCTCTACAAAGCCGAGCTGGTGGGCAGCGCAACGGGTGACGGGGCGGCCGATGGGCGAATGATGCGATATGCGGCAAACGAGGGATAAAGAGTCATAGTGCTCTTCCGACGATGATCGTAATAAAACAATATTTAAGAAATTGTTCTTGTTTCTACTGATAGCAACACGTATTCCTCGATGCAACTACATGTATCCCTAGGGGTACGCGTACCACTAATTGGGAAATAATGTTCTAGAACACTGGAAATTCAAAACACCTACACAAAAATATATATTATCTCAAATGACAAGGCATTGTTCTATTGATCCAAAGTATTTTCTATATAGACATTTACTTGAAATTTGTTAAATAGAAACCAACTGACCTTTAACCTTTTCACGAAAAGGTAACTTTACTAGACATTACGTTTCTTTTCTTTTACAATGCGAAACCTAATGAATAACAAATCTTTTTATAAACAACTTTCAATTGTTTCTACTACAGAAAGAAAAACTTTCGTAGACTTATATTTTATTGAAACCATTTCGTCAAACATATATGTATATCTATCATGGATTTGGAGCTAATTGATGTGGGCTGGTTTCCGTAATATTGCGAGGGAAAAGTCCTGGCCCTTGAATTGAAATTTAAAACCTTGTCATAATTGTATCTTGACATACTTTACGCCAACGCTTAAATTGTTTTTCTTTTTGGACTGCCACCAACTGAAAATATTACAAAACATAACTATAGGACAACAAAACTTTATTACAATCTTTATTACAAATATTGAGTAATTAAATGTCATAGGTAAATATTGGAACAGTCATTTTGAGTTTTTGCCAACCCATAATAAGGCTTAAACAAAATTTCAAGACAATTTTTTGATTCAACTCATATTATTTTTTATAGAATATTTTAAATATCGTTAATAATAATTATAAAATATGTACTTGCAAATTATAGCAGGATCATCATTAAAATGAAGAATATTCACTAGTTTTTTTTACGCTTCCTATCAAATAAAAAAAAATTGCTTTAAAATTATTTCGATATGTCACTTCGTTCCAGAGATATTGAATAATTAAGGGCGCGAGTGAAGGCTGGCCGTCGCTCGGTGGAGGGACGTCATAGATCATACACCCACGCAGTGCGTTGCGCTCTACAGTACGGTTTACTACGATTTTAATATTATTAGAAATTTCGAATTCAAATACATGAAAATCACGTGTTGTGCCAAAATTTTAAAGTGCATTAGTACTTTATAAAAAAAATAAGTTTTGGTTAGCACTAAAACGCCGGATAAGTTATTTTTTTAATTAGAAGTATTCTACATTTACAACTAAATAAATAAAGATAATAAATAAAAATGGTGGCGGCTCCTCTGTCGCCGCGTTCTTTGCGCATGCGCAATAACAAAAATGTATTCAAAATAAATTTCACAAAATAATAATTTTAAAAGAATAAATATTCAAACAAATAAAATTATTGATCGAACATTCAATTAAAAATGTTGTATATATATATATTTTTTTTTATAAATTAACAATTATCGGACCAGTTCCTAGTGCCAACTTCAGGGAAGTTACATTACGACTGATTTTCTTATGTTAATTGCCACAGTAAAAAATGATATCTGGTAAATGTCAGTTATTGTCAATTTGACAGTGTCTTATTATACATATTTTTGAGGAAATATAAAACGTATGCATTTGTTTACTTACTGTAGTAAGAGAGAAAGTTTAATTTTTTTTATAAATCTTTGCTTGAATAAATATGGCGTGACTAGAGTGTAATTATCAAGCTAATGATTTTATACAATTACTTATGTACTTATTGTATAACATAAACACTACATCTACCATTTCATTATAAATTTACGTTTTTACTTAAAGTGAGTTTATATTTAAAATGCGTCGATCAAAAGGATATCAAGATCTTGATGAAAATGTTCGGGAGCTACGGCAACATACCATTCCTATGCCACCATCACAGGAAATTGAAATGGCTTCAGTTTCAGTAGTACCAGATGGTACGTGATTATTGTCATGATTCAATGTGTTGTTACATAAAGATTACATTAATAATTAATAAATTCTTTATAGACACGTTCACAGTAACTCAAGCAGTGAATGCCCTTGGATTTGGTTGGTTTCAAGTAAAGTTGTCATTATTTACGGGTTTATGTTGGATGGCCGATTCTATGGAAATGACAATATTGAGTATACTTTCCCCAGCACTCCACTGCGAATGGAATATAAGCAAGTAAGGTCTTAAGTCTTAGTTAAAGCATGTTACTTGACATGCAAATTTATCTATGTCTGGGAAAGCTTTTATTTTCTCGAGAAATATTTTAAATTAGGTGTATGCTGTTTCTAAATAGAATAACGTAG
>DWCF01000702.1:0-40203 GCA_018230265.1 Delias oraia | reverse complement strand
ACATCACAAGCCACCGCTTGTGATGTCTTTCTTTAGAGTACCTGTTTAGCTTTTTGTACGCAATATTGTATATAATTAAAAATATACCAAAACATAAAGTACTTAATACTTCGTTAAAGTAATTAAATTAATTAATTTATTCTAGTAGATTGTATAGTATCAAAATCAGTCGGGCTATGCTGTAGGAAGCGCAGTGCGACCTCCGTGACGTCATATTGGAGGCCATACCGCTCTCTCCAATCACGCTATTCGTTACCGACTAGCACCACAGAATACTAAGATTTATATTTAAGAACGAAATATGTATATTAAACCTCCTTGAAATTATAATTTTATTATTTAAAGGAATGTTTAAATATTAAATTACAAAGTTTTTTTAGCTGTTAGTAGGTAGTTTTTGTTAGTATATTCAAATTACTAAATATACAAAGTTTAATTCGTATCATCTCGATTTTGATTGTTCCACAAGCGTTTTTGAAGGAATTTTGTTCCACACATCGCCATCAGCGAATTGCTATCTTCAATAAAAACTTTAAAGTCCGGCAACGTACCCTCCAAGGGCTGGTAGTAAATAGGTGAAAAAAGAAGAACTTTTTTCTCAAGAATCAGATGGCGTATGTATTGATTATACGTGAACTATGACGACATTGGACAAGAATATATTGAAACAGAATACCAGCGTGAATCAGTGCCTACATAGTTGTACTGTGTTTCTCTGAGTGAGGATATAGAAGAATCTTAAATTGCAATTAAAGCCACTTAAAAAGCTGGCAACACAAACAAAAAAATCTGATTGTGGCGCGGTTGTCCATTGGCGCTAGTGATCTCTTACCATAGACGAGGCTCGCTTGCTCCGTTGTCCGCTATACCATAAAACAAAGAAAAGCAGTCCTATAAAAATAATATTAAACTTGCGAAGTCAATAAAACCTAGAATATATTATTATGTACGAATTGACCATGAATTCTCGACATTTAAATCTTGTTTAGTTATTACCAATACAAATAAGGAGCACATTAAATACACGTCAAATTAAAAAAAAATAACGAAAATTCTTAATATTTTATTGCTTACTATCCAGGCGATTCGAGATTATTCCATATAAGTTGTTATAGGATTATCTTACCTGGCCTTTTTTTAAATTTTATAGCGGACAACAGAGCAGGCAGGTCTCCTATATGGTAAGAGAACACCATCGCCCATGAACCACTGCCCCACAGTCTGCGCATTGGTTGTGTTGACGGCTTTTTACGCCACATTAATATTGCCTAAAGCGAGGTGGTCCATGGTTGCGTATTTACAATTCATTGTAGTGCTGACTGTAGTGCGGTTGTTCATGGGCGGTGATGTTCTCTTAATATATAGGAAACCCCTGCTCCTTTGTCAGTTATAGAATAAAAAAAGGCAGTGCAATTAGGTACAAAAGAATTTTCAATCAATCAAAAACCAATTGACCAATAAGGTAATTTATAATATTAACGAAGCCCAGTACGCAATACGTGTAAATGCCGTATAGAAAACAGACCAGTCAATGGATCGACACCTAATGTTTTGTAATTTACCCTTGTACGATTGCTTTAAAACGCAATATTTTATTGAACTGAAATATCTTTAGGATTTTAACATCTTGCATTTAGGACATAATTCTGTTTAAAAAATATTTATAAATTATAGTAATTAGTGGAAGAAAGCGAAAATTTATTTGAATTGTTGCCTTTTTTAGTAGTATGTACACGTATTTTAAAGTATAAAAGATTCTAAGTTATAATAATACTTGTTTATTCATGTTAATTTGAGTAGAAAAATAACTAAAGCCATTCAAAATGGCAGTATTATTTCTTTAATAGAGAATTTATATTATAGATTTCATCCTACTAATACTATAAACGCTAATGTTTGTTAGTATCGAAGTATAGATGTTTGTTATTCTTTCACGCAAAAACTACTGACCGGATTTTAATGAAACTGCAATAATATAGCCCAATCGTCAGAATAACACATAGGCTATGATTTATTTAATATTGTGTAAAATAGCAAGCTAAAATGGCAATGGGCAGACCATATTGCACGTTGAGCAGATGGCCGATGGGGCCGAAAAGTGTTAGAGTGGAGACCATTGATCAGCAAGCGCAGCGTAGGCCATCCACCCACAAGGTGGACAGACGACCTTATCGCCGGAAGAAATTGGATGCAGGTTGCCTCCGACAGGTATGCATGTAGGTCCGAAGTGGAGGCCTATGTCCAGCAGCTGACGTCCTACAGCTGCTATGATGATGATTATGACGTGTATTCATTTGACGAACGATAACATAGGACCTAAGGAAATCATCCTAAATACAATATTGACAAGACACCCATCCCTCTATTGACACTGCCAGGCGTAGCTTAACCACAGCGGACGAAGCTAGTATAATATTAATTTATTCACTATAAGCACTAACTCAGTCGTGCGACTAGAATTAGGGTTGTCACATATCTATCACTATTCGTATCACGTTTTTTTGTGTTGATAAATAATATTTTTAACTTATTGTATCAACAGATTTACATCAAGTAATATAAATATGGAAATTTTCGATACAAATTGGGCCAGCTCGTTCGAAGTGATAGCACGGGCTTACAGAATACCTGTACTTGTTCTTTGTTTTGCTGACTGAGAATATCACAACCAAAGTGCGTACTGTGGCGAGGTTATCCATGGATGGCGGTGTTCTCTTACCGCATAGGAGACCCACTTGTTCCGTTGTCCGATATAGAATAAAAAAACTACTACCACTACTATAACTAATAGAGGCATTGCAATTTTCTCTCGTCGAATATTTTGCGGGCTACAATCTAAGCATTTTTATTATAGAAATTTCGTATTTCCGTGAATTTTCATAGTTCGACAGTTAATTACACTGTTTTTCGTATGTAAATACTTGTATGTGACAACCCCACCCACAACCTGTATTGTATAGTGCATAGATACGTGTTCTGACTAGAGTATTTGTACTACCGTTAACTTATAGCTTAATACTATTTACGAACATCTCTGTTTTTCTATTTTTATCTTTTCATGCACAAAACATAGATAACTTTATCTTTTTGTGGTTTTTATGACCTAGTTTGATATATACCTTTGTTTTATTTGTTTGATTCTGTTGGGGTTTGGTTTGGGATTTCTAAATAATACTAGTTATTGAATATTTAAAAAATTTTGATTGTAACACATCTACAACAAAAAATGATCGATATTTTTGTCTCTGCATCTAATATTATAAACCTATGAAAATAGTATTCCTACTCCTCAATCTTTTGATGTCCCCTGTGACAACTGATAATATCGTTTTCTCACGAGGTACGAAACAACATTGAACGCTATTTGGTGAAATGGAACGTGTAAAATAAAACGAAAATTGTACACAAACTAATTTAAGGTTGTCACTGTTGCAATATTAACTTTGAATGTTATATTAAATTGACTGAATGTTTTATATCGAGACTGAAATCATAGACTTCAATTTTGATTTATTTTAAATGCGAGACTTCATTTTAACATTTTGAGGAACATAAACTCAGATGGTAGAGTTCTGTGTAGGGACCGCGATAATAACCTCCGAATACAGAGGCGAGGACCTCGCCACGTCGCCAGACTCACCCTGGTGAGCTTCCGACCGGCTGCTCAGGCGGCCCATGCCCTCGCGACGGCCCAAACCGAGGTTCGTGTCTCGCAGAAGACGCCCTTGCGCTAGTCGCAGCTACAAATAAATTCACGGCAAGCCTATAGCTCTTTCCAAAAGACCGTGTGAAGCTGTGATGGCTGTATGGCCGGCACCAAAATGCCCTTCCAAAAAAAAAAAAAACAATTTGAAGGTAAACTGTCTGTCACAGCTAGTTTTCTACGTCCACGTTCAGTTTTTGTCTAAAAGTAGTAATAAATCCGTTTTGGTGTAGTATCAAGTTATGAAATAATTATTTCTACAGTTCTTAACAATTGTAGTACTATTTCGAATATCGAACCGGATTTATTATATGCTTCTTAAAAGATTTCCATTACATGATGAATTTAATTGTCCAGGGTTTTAACTCAATAACCTATTTTTTCATCAATTCAAAAACATGACGCAAATGTATGTATTTCCTTGAATTGATTCATTGAAGCTTCTGTTACGAGGAAAAAGTAAATTTAATCTATGCGTTAAATGGATATTAATGAAGGTTCACGAAGAGGTAAAAGATATTAGCATAAATGACACAATTATTAAGGTAAATTTCCCCATAAGTACTGTAAAATAGGCCTAAATAAAATAAGGGATATTTCGGGTTGGGTAAATCATAATTGCGACTTTAATTCCGTATTTGCAAACTGTTTTTAATATACAACCTTTTTTGTATATCATAAACAGTTTTTACTACAGACTACTAAAGATCTTATAATTTTCTTTATGTATTTACTATTTAATATATTTAGACGTTTAGAAGTGTAATTAATAGATTATCAATTGTATAACTGCAATCATTTTAAAAAAATATATTAAATTATTACATTGTGTGTTTAAATAATAGATTCGCGCGCGGTTTTGACATTGGCCGCCATTTTGATTTCAACTTTCCTAACCTGTCAAAGATACAATTAGAATTTTATAAACGTTTATCTGTCAAATCTTTAGTTATCTTATGTAACTTTAGAATGTGTAAATGATATAACCAATAACCGAGTTTTATTTTAGTAATTACTAATGAATAAAACATTTATGAGGTCAAATCTGCAGGTGGTAAGATGTCATAGATAAATAAAAGTGGATATATTGACGCGTTCGTCTGGGTTTTTAAAAAGGATCATTTGTTATAATATCAGTTTTACTAAAAGTAATGTAATTTGTTTGAAGAGGTTTATGTTATAATGTTGTCTATATATATATTTTATGGTATAGCGGACAAAGCAGGTGGGTCTACTATATAGTAAGAGAACTTCTCCGCCCATGGACAACCGCGCCACAGTCTGCGTGGTGTGTTGCCGGCCTTTTACGCCGCTTAAGCTGCATTTTTTAAAGGCCTTCAATATCCTTACTCATTCATCGAAACATAGTAGAAGTATCGTTTCAAATACAACTACCATTTCACGCAATTTTGCTGTGAGCCCGTGGTATCGCTGCGAACGAGCCGGCAGAATCTGTGCGTAAGCATATGCTTCAGCATGGCTCTCCCACGGGTGAGATAATTGTTTGATAAGTAAGCTAGTATTTAAAAAAAGATCACTTTATATTCAAGACTGTGTTGCATTTTACTTTCACTCCAAACCTTGCAGCGAAGTAGTCCACGATGTACATTTAATTCTAGCGCTCTTTGTCAATAAGAATGGAAACTGTTGAGTGATAAAAAAAATACTTAATTGACAATTTACCACTTAATTATATATTTAATAATAACTAGTCTAGCAATGTCTAGCACAAGTACCGTACGCTGAGTATTTTGTGAGCCCGTGGTATAATTTTGGAAGATCCGGCCCAATAAGTGCGTCAGCATTTTCTTCAGCATGGCTCTCCCACGGGTGTAAAATTAAATTATTACATTACTTTTTGTCATTTATTGTAGGATTTAGTATAATAAATACATATTTTATGCACAATAAAGTGAATTCACTTATACTAACGTATATTAAAACGTCTACGATCAATTCACTAGAGATTACCTTAAAACCTAAACATAAATTACCTTAAAACTAGAGAAGAAATAGGATCAAAGTTGGATATAATTTCTAAAACAAAGATTGCAAAATATATATTCTCTATAATACAAGAAACTATATAGTAATAAAACATTAGTGAAGCATTTCAAAAGATTCTCGGATTAGCGCGGGCAAATATAAAGATCTTTAAACATGAATGAATAAATGGCATCAATATAAAATTACTTTATACAAATTGCAAGATAAAAGTGCAATGCTATTACGACAATATTTTTTTGATGGCAACATTACGGCAGTGGACAGGAAGCGAAGATTTAAGTAGGTCAACACGACGATGATGCTTTCTAAGCCAAGTTTATAACTCCAATAAATATATGAAACATAATAGATTTATACATTAATTTATACTTTAAATATTAATCAATATTACGTTTAAATTTTAAAATCACTGAATAAACTCGAAAGCAGTTTAAATGTTTTTGACAGTCTCAAAACTCGACTCATACAGAGATTTATATAATTTATATTACTAGAAAAAGATTTGTATATTTTTGACAATGTTAACTATAAAACATCGAATGATTTTACTTTTGATGAGGTGACAATGACTATGTTATATAACCACGCGTACAAATTTGTTGCTAAAATATATATATATCTTATGTTTAATGCCTATGACAAAGAATTTTCATATAGATCCACATATCCCGTGAATATTTTAAATGATTAAGTTCTATTTATAGAGATAAATTTAATTTCTATTTTTATTGCAGGTAATTATGCAACAATACATCATGCTTTCCCAATTCGATGAATTTTGTAAGTATTCTCGATTTAGTCTTCGAGTAAAAGGCTATTATGCCCACAAGAACTCGGCAAGGCCATCCGATGACGTCACGTTCTACTCCCAAGACATTACAAAATTGAAAAGATATGTATCTGTCCCGTATATGTAATATGATTTTTAACATTAATTATAATTGGAGAAAAATGATTTTACTAGTCACAGACCAGAGGTGTAATCGACTTTAAACAGTTTACTACAGTAATAATCCAAAACGATTTTGGTCTATATCATCGCATTGGTCAAAATTGCTGAACATGTAATAATGTTGAAGTTTTCATATGTTTTATGGCAACATTATAATGTTTATAGAGCGAATTTACGGGCGTTCTAGTTCATTTGCCGTTACCGCTATGAATGCGGTAATTTTATCACGACACACACTTTCTCCGTTCTCTATTACTACTCTGTCTATGCTAATGTGGAATTATGCAGTTTGTGACAATACGGAAGTGACCTTTTACGAATTTTTACTTGAGAATGATATGGCAGAATGTCTCTGACTTTACTCATGAATATTAAGAAACATCTCTTAACCAGTCGTATAATAATTAATTCTCCTTACAAATCATTATAAAAACATAAAGTCTATTGAAAGTTAAACTTAGTAGTAAGAACTAAAACTTTATTTAATATATTTTTTTATCCAAGATAAAACGCTGCCAATGAACTAATCTTAGCTATTTGGACCGCAGGTGCGTTGCTGGCCTCTTAGGCAAACTACGCTTTTTTGAAAGCTATTGTATAATGATTGGTCGTTAAACAAACATTGAAATATATTTAAGAAAACGATATGTAAGATATATCTTTAAAGATATGTTAAACAGTAAAATCGAAATATATTTTTAGGTATACTTATTTCATTGAATATTATTTCAATCATTTAATGTACACTAATTAATTTAATTAAATAATCGTCATATCTTAATTAAATTATAGAAAAATATTATCTATAAAATAATTTAACGTCTGAAACACTATCTCAGATAAAATATCTATCAAAAAATTAAGTTTTGACTTTTGATTGGTATGAAGGCCATAACACATGAATATCAAACAAGTAATAATAACACAAAGATAACTTTCTAATGTTTAATCTATTATCTTATATATGTACAGTCCAAGTCTCATCATTCTTTTTTTGGAAGGGCTATTTGCTACCGGATACAGCCTTCACATCTTCAAACGGTCTTTTGGGGGAGTCGTACGCTCGCTGTTGTTATGAATTTGATTTTTAGCCGCAACTAGTGCAAGGGCGTTTCCTGCGAGACACGAACCTCGTCTTGGGACGTCGCGTCGAAATGTGTTCTGTTCATGCTCGGCTCGCGTAGCTTGGTGCGTCTTTAGTCTAGCTGTACATACGAACAAAATTTCAAATTATAAATGCATTAATAAGATACATATTTTACTTCTACAGTATGGGTGGTTTCTATAATCTATTATTAAAAATGATAAAATTTACGATGATAATTTTGAGAACTCACAATAGGACTAAGGTTAGGCTAATATTGTAGTAAACCTATTCGATTATAATGAATACAAATAATAACAAAATTTCACCTCGGATTTATTACTATTTCGTACTTTTTTGAACTCCTGTATCACTGCTCACTGAATTATCTAATTGTATGCCTAAAACTATATATATTACATGTTTTTGGATTTAATATAAAACATGACCCACTCGTTGTCGCGATGGCGCCAAAACTTAATTTGTTCAAGTGTACCATAGGCTAGTGTCAACTGTCAGGCAGCTGTCAAACGTCAAAACAAGCAAAAATACAAATTACCGACACTCATAATGGCGATTTATTTCTGTGAGCATGTTAAACACTCGGTTATGAAACTGTAAACATCATATAAAACGTTAGTATAAATACCTTTTGAACAAGCCTGTGTTTATAAATGTAAAATGTAAGTGCGAGTTTTGTTTAGACGTTCAATATAAATACTTTATATGACATACCACATATTTTACGAATTGAGAACGTTGGCTTCATAAGGCTATCTGCGTTAATCATAGACTATATAGTCTATTCTCTGTACTTTCTATTAATCATAGACTATATAGTCTCTTCTCTATACTCTCTCTATTAATCATAGATATATATAGTCTATTCTCTGTACTCTCTATTAATCATAGACTATATAGTCTCTTCTCTATACTCTCTCTATTAATCATAGACTATATAGTCTCTTCTCTATACACTGTCCTTGTTTAATTTTAATATTTCAACATCATGACAGCAAATATAGGTACTAATAAATACAAATCAGACATAAATAAACCCACTTCAGAGCGGTAATAAAGACCTTCTCCAGCTAATATGGCTTATGGAATTTGTAGCTTATTTTAGTTATTCTTATCTTATTTGTGTACCTACACACAATGCGTAAAAACTATGAATCTATTATAGTTTATATCACATATAAATGCCTGTCGTTCACTTATAACTTAATACGGCTTACGAAACAAAACAACAGAATAAGCAGTGTAAATGTATGTAATAGACGAATTTAATAATATATAAATAGACTTTATATATAATAGAATTTAAAAAATAATTCAGTCTATATCTAGTATTTTAAATTTGACGTACATAAACGCGGTAAACCGTCAAATCAAAGTGTAATTTATATGTTGAGACCTTAGCGAGAGTTATGGATAAGCAGATCATTATTGAAAGGGTAAAAAGGGATGAAAATTTGTCTGTTTCCTTCTAAAATGTACTAACAAACGTTTGGCTGAATTATTCTCTAAAGAAACATTTCCTCATTAGCATTGACACTATTCGGACGTGGGTAATTAAGAGCATTCTCTGCGTAAATGATATTTCTTAAGCGTCCTTGCTCGTGGCACACGCAAACACTCCGACTAATGCCGAATGTATTTATTGTATTACTGAACCTTATTTATAAAAAAAAATATATATTATATGTTAAGCACTTCGAAGTCCAGCGATTAGTTATCGTGGTGTCATGTCTACCGAGTTCGATTCTCAGTCTAAATGGAACCAGTAACCAGAATATCTTAACATTATCTTCAAATGAGAGTCGTGTTGAAGCATATGTTGTCGCGCAAATTGGGTCGGCTCATCAGGAGTGATATCACGCACTGAATAAGCTATACAGTGCAGATTGAGGCGTGGTTGTCCATGGGCGACGATTATCTGTACCATCACCAGATCTGCCCTTCTCCATCATCATCATTTCAGCCGTAAGACGTCCACTGCTGGACGTAGGCCTTCCCATTGTACCTTCATGCATACCTGTTGGAGGCTATATAATAAAAAAAATATTGTAACCGACTTAAAAGAAAAAGGAGTACATTTCGATGTTTTTGTAGCTGCGTTCCACTCCCTACTTCGCAATATTTTGTTGAATGCAGTGTTTGTCCAAGATCCGGGGCTTTTATTAAGCATGCCTCCCCAATGGTACTAATGTTTTGAAGTTTCACTATACACGAACATTTAAATATTGTATGAATATTTGGACAGCTCATTGCGTGATTCGGTCGCTGGGGTATGGCGATAACCGGCCTATTCCAAAAGTGGGTCAAACGCAAGTATTTGACAATTAATTGTATACCTTGTTATTCTGTCGTGTTGTCTTTTGGTGTCGAACGATTTTTTGAATACCTTCGACGCATCAATGTTTTAAACAGAATTTATCACGCGTTCGGTATTTTTTCTTTAAAATTGATCTAATAAATTACGAAATAAAATTGAGTATAGTATTCTTCGTTCGCGTAGGTACCGTTTTATGCAATTAGTTTTTTATTGTTGAAATTGTCATTGAATTGATTCTTTTAGGTTTGTTTAAGAATGAAATACGACTTATGGTCAATAAATTATTATTTAAAACGTTATTATTATATTAACAAATTAATTAAGATTAAAGCTTAGTCTTAGTTGAAATGTTGACTAGTAGCTACAGTTTTCTTAGTTATTAAAGATTTAATTAAAATATAATTTTTAAAACATAAATTTGTGTATGTCATAAAAATCAGTACCAATTTATACATAATTTTTTAATTTCTATCTTTTTTATCTTTTTATATTCTATCTTTTGTTTTAACTTTTGATATTCTATCATTGTCTTGCTAACGTGGATTTTTCGATGCATAAACGAGACGGAACAATTAATGTTTAATTACATTTTAATTGACGTGTAAAGTACATTGATAAGTTCCTTTGTTCTTTGATTTTGTTTGTTGCTTAGCGATATTAGGCGGTAATGGTTTTTGGTGATTGTGACGCATTTGTTGTACCGTTGTGTTCTTGACACATTTAAGAAAGTATGAGTCGATTTCGCAATGCCGATGCTAGGTGCGTTCAATGTCAATGTTTAATGCAATTAAAAGCTATTTATAGGTTTAGATAAAAGTTATCTATGCACTAGTTCTAGTTGAACAGCTAAATCGTAAAATACACATTTCAAAGATTTTATTTGTAAGAAATATTTTTTTTTAAGAATAACTCCAGATATGTTTCTTTTGGAATCGAATGTTTCCCCAAATGAAGCGTTGTAAATTTGATGTTGTTTTATCTAGAGATGACATGAGATGACAGAGAGAGAGACATGTTTCTAGAGAATTGATGACACAATTACTCACGATTCACTGAATCAAATGACTTTCCTATAAATGTGTGCAATGACAAAAAATTGCATTAAACTCGAATGCAATTATTATTTTAGAAAATACTAATAAACATAAGTTCTTATTGCAATTGCGCCAAAACTATAAAATAAATATTGAATTTATTGTCAATGACAAGTGCCATTGTTATATAACAGAAATTTTTATTCGAGCAGTAGGCTCACCTAGGGTAAGCTGTCCTCCACCCATGGACACCTAGCCATTGCAGAGCCGCGGCTGCGTTGCCAGTCTTAAAGGGATATATGTACTTTTCTTGATAATATTATGTTATTGTTCTGTGGGAATAGGATTAATGTGTCACAGACTATTTGTAAATTGATTGATGTAGTTTTATGAGTATAAACTATAGATTAAAGCTGTTAGAACTCAAAATGCTGTTACGGAATGTTGAAACGTCGTTGCTATGCTGATATTATTAGAATTTTATATGAATATTCCTTTACAATTAAAGTACTTCATATATTTATCCCCCGATGATAAGAGATCACAACTGCTTTTAACACCACAGCAGTGTAACTTAAGACTATAATTAATGGTACTATGTATATAATACTGGCTAAATACTTTTTCAGTGGTGGTAGAAGATCTGAACATACTAAGCGTATATTAACTGGGTCTGAATAGTAGGTCAAAGAATAAAACTAAATAAATTATAGTATCAAGGCCCCGCGTTGAAACGTGAAGGTTGTGACCACAGTTAACTTTCCATACGATACACCATATGATGCATCCAAAAATAATATCTATCACTTGCCCACTAATATAATACTTATGTTCTAAAACGAGATAACGCACTGATTAATGTAATAGCGGACAACGGGGCAATTGGGTCTCTTATATAGTAAAAGAACAGCCGCATCACAGTCTTCGCATTTGTTGTGTTGCCAGCTTTTTACGCCACTTAAGCGTCATTTTTAAGGGTGTCCGATATCCTTACTCACTCAGCGAAACACAGTAGAAGCACCGTTTCAAGTAAAACTACAATTTCACGCTGAGTATTCTGTGAGTACGTGGTTTTAACCTATAACTAATTTCCATATTGCTTTGTAGTCAATTGAAAGCGTGCTGGAACAATAATTATTAAATCACCTAGTATTCAAGTGTTTTAGTGTTTCATTGATTTTTAATTTAGGAGTTTATCGTGTATTACATAAATTTATCTATTTTATAATATTTTACAGAAAAATAAATATATATTCTAGAATACACATGATATCAGACGGCCGTGAAATTAGATCAAGCGGCGTAAAAAGCCGGTAGACAGCCGTAGCGTGGGTTGTAGCACGGTTGTCCACGGGCGGTGATGTCTTACCATAGAGATGACCCGCCTGCTCTGTTGCCCGGTATACACTACAAAAAGATTAAATTTCTACAATGGAAGCCCATTTGAGCTACAGGACTGATTTGTAAAGATCTAAATGACGATTGAATGTTTGATTAAATGATTAGGCTATATTTTTATTGTATAGTGGACAACGGAGCAGGTGAGTCTCATTCATGGTAAGAGAACAACGCCGCCCATGGACAACCGTGCCACAACCCACGCTACGGTTGTCTGTCGGCTTTTTACGCCGCTTGATCTAATTTCAGGGCCGTCTGATATCATTTCATCAACACAGTAAGTACGAATACTATTTTTCGGTAGTATTTTCTTGTGTATTATAAAATACACATTAATTTCGCTGTAAATTTGTTTTAAAGAAAATGATGGCAAAATAATGGGAGGTTCACCTAGGAGGAGCTGTCTTCCGCCCATGAACTCCACTAGCCCTTGCAGAGCCGCGGGTACGATGCCGAATATTATAAAATAGTATAAAATAGATTTTTTTATTTATTAGTATTTCTTAACAGTGATCGACTCACACATGTCACAATTATTAACGATTGCGTATTGATAATATTTTTCGTTACACACGCCTTATCATTTAGAGATAAAACGCGTCATATTTTCTTTGTTTTCCCGAAAGGGGAAAGAACTTATTACGACTGTTGCAGTGTTTATGAGGATGTGGCGAAATAATGAGTTCTCTAAAAACATGGTACGGGGCGGGAAATTCGTGAGGCGTGCTAGCGTTGGGGTATGGGAGTGGGGTGGCGGGCCACCGTATAAATAACGAAATCAAAGGCAAAGTGCTTATTTAAGAGATTATAGAAGGGATTATAATGAATATAATTGACATGCTTGTTCGATTGATGTCTCTATACCATTTGTTAATATCATTTTTTATATACAGGTTTGAAATAAGTTTGTCTGTCTTTATATTAGTAGTTTCACGTGTGAGTTGTCTTAAATGAATCGAATATGGAACGATTTTGATTTTTTTAAAGTACTAAGTTATTTAACTAAAATCAGATTTTTTTTAGTGTTTTGTCTCGTTTTTGCTACGGCAAATGTGCGTGACAGTGATAGAATGTTTATGACATGTATTTTAATGTTTATTAAGTTAGATGGAATGGTTCTAGATAATATTTATGGATTTCCACCATTCAGACTACACATAGGTTATATTAAGGCAAAGTTCTCAGCAAATAATCAAAACTCAGCTCATATAACAAAGAAAAAGCCTATATACCCAGTCTCCGAGTGTAAATTACTATACAAAGTATGCCAGAATACAATTTAATTAAATCTCTAAAATTTCTGAACGAAATCGTTTAAGTAAACAACCCTATTCTAATTTCTATCGTATTCGATTCGCAAAGGGGCATAAGACATAATTAATCGAGCAACTTGTGTCAGTATTAGGGTTGCCAACAATGATATAAAATCTCTTGCAACCGTGTAGACTTGGTGATCTTGCTATGATCTTTTATTCTTGAAGTAAATGCTGATTTTGTACTCTTTGTTCCACTTCTATATTGTTGTCAGTGGATCTATTTCGTGAATGAAGTTTCAAATGAAAGGGTATCACTGCATACAGGCCATATTGATTCTAGGATACTGAAAGATTAGTTTTTCATCTCCTTCGCTCATCGTCTCGAAGTTGCAATAGCAAAAGCACGTTAGGATGAAAGTGACAAAATATTTTTTATATTAATTAAAGTTAATGTTTTAAATGCCGTCCGATTTAGTTACTTATTGTATAGTGAATATTAGGTTGTAATTAAATATTGAGTCTAGTTTTGTGCACACTGAATAATATTGGTTGCTTAACATAGCAAAGGGGACACAGATTTTAATAAGTTTTTGCTTATTGATTCATTCATCAATAATTTATGTTCTAACAAACAAAAGCAAACTATATGTCGACATTTGGCAGCCCTTGTCACAAGCAGTTAATGGGTGGAGGGAAGAGCCGTCCCTTAAATAAATTAATGTTATTGGACTTTTAACTTTATTTCACTATAAATTGGGTTGAATTTCTTATACATCGCGTGTTAATGTATAATTGTAAGGTATAGGCAGTTATTAATGTAAAATTATATAGTGTTTTGGTTACATATTACTTGTATAGCTAAAAAGCTGTTTTTATCTTGTAAAAATGCTACTTGTACTGTGTTTCGCAGAATGAGTCAGGTTATCGGAGGCTTAAAAAAAATGCCGCATAAGCGGTATAAAAAGCCAGCACCACAGCCAATGCGCTATACTGTGAAAAAGCATTTATTTAGTAGTTATAGCATGATATAGTACCAAACTACATATATTAGTAGGTATTTAAATAGATTTTTGTATTATTTTATCAATTCAAACTTGAACCGAACACTATTATGATAGTAGCCCCTATAATTTGTATGATAATAATTTTGTGCTGCGATTAGATAATATGTAAAATAAATAAACCATACCGATAAAAGTCTGTGGCATTCGCCCAACGTTTAATCCCCATACGACTTGCAAATTGTCACGGACAATCTCGCTTGTATTGTCTAAGTGGGTATAGAGCAGTGTTTTCCAACCTGTGGGTTGCGGACCCCCGGGGGTCCTCGAGTATATGTAGGGGGGTCCGCAATGTCAATTCTGGGTCATATAAATATGCTAATAATGACTAAAGTAAAAACTTTTTCTAAATTTTTTTTCCTGTTAATTTTATTAACGGGTCCATCAAAACTGTCCTTGCGGATCTGGGATGCGGATCGCTGGTATAGACAACAAATAGATGTGACTGAAAATTTTAAAAAACATCAATTATTAGGAAAATTTTATGATACCAATCAATCAGATTGAAATTTCAATTGGACGTAAAGAAATAGTACATATAATGCGTGAATGATGATATTGGAGGCTCTAAAAATGCCGCTTAAGCGGCGTAAAAAGCCGACAACAACTAATGCGCGGACTATGGCTCGGTTGTCCATGGGCGGTGGTGTTCTCTTATCATATAAGAGAACCATCTGCTCCGTTATATGATATACTAGAAAAAAACATGCAAAGAATTAAAACAGTTTGAAATTCAAAATGAAAAGCCATCGATGGTAATTATGATAAAATGTCAATACGTGTTTTGCGTGTAAAGTTTCGAAATTAAATGTATCTATTCGTAGAACATGGCTTCATTCCATTCCCGGTTCCATCTTTGCACTGAACCGCACGATATAGGGCTGCCGGATAATCAATTACTATTCAATATTTAATGCGATACATTCATATATGTCGCAGTAATCTGGTTGAATCCGCTATTTGATGGAATGACTAATCATTCAGTTTTATAAAAAAAACTATACAAAGTTTCATTAAAATCAGTTCAGTATTTTCCCGTGAAAGAGTATCAAATACGACAATAGGTTCGCGTTTATTATGTATTAATAAGATAGCCGTGTTTGTGATCCTTTTACAAGCTAAAACCAAGCGTGAAAGTACGGGAAATGTATTAAAACAGTGGGTAAATAGGTAAAGATCCGTGGAAAAGCCATGCTGGCGCACTATACTATACTGAGTGACTGCGGGTATTGGAGGCCCTTAAAATGACGCTTAAGCGGCGTAAAAAGGCGACAACACAACCAATACGCGGACTGTGGCGCGGTTGTTGATGGGCGGTAGTTTTCTCTTAACATACAGGAGACCCGCCTGCTTCGTTGTCCGCTATCGAATGAATAGACAGCCCTAGTCTGTGGCCGGCTCATTCTCACGCACGAAATTCGACTCTTAGTTCATTCGAATAGCGGCGTAAGGTTTTAATGAGCGTGCTTTATCGAGGTGCGCTTCAAAAACGCACCAAATCTATTTTTAAAATCGATGCCACAGCCGATGCGACGAAGTAGGGCATGTGTATATTACAATTATGGAACGTTATCGCGGCAGAGCCGAGCGAGTCACCGCATTCCGTTTACGCCGCCGTATTCCTCTAATATCTTGAGCAATAGAAAAACACTGCTGCTCTATTATTTCAAATGGAATATCTCTCATACTATGTATGTCTGTGTGTGTGTTGTATAATTTATCTTCCATACAATGTATGTCTATGTGTGTTGTATCATTTAAGAGTCTCATAGATAATTGGTATAATACGTTCACAACGAAGTGAGTGGTATCGGGTTCGAATCCCGGTCCGGACAATTATAATTTAATTTATTCGGTCACTGTAAGGGCTTGACAGTGGCCGGACGAGTGTCTTAATACTCTCGCACCCATGGGAGAGCGATGCTTAAGCTTATGCTGATGCACTAAATGGGCTAGCTCGTAGCCATGGGCGGCGGTGTTCTCGTACCATATAGAAGACCCACCAAATCCGTATCCGTTTCACTATAAAAAAATAACCAGTAATTTGTCACGCCATTACGTGAGTAATGTTGTATATTTTTGTAATTAGTTTTTATATGAATTAAAAGTTTAATGCATATATTTTCTATAAAAATATATTATATAACATATACTATGTATTAAATATATAAAATATAAGTTTTTTAGGATTCTCTACATAATATGAAGCGAAACATTAAACAAGTTCATATGTCTGATATTGATGTCAATGGAAATATTGGATTTTGATTATTGAGCGACATTGAATGTATGTTAATATGAATTTGATTCGTACTGTGGAAACATGCGTGATATGATTTGTGAACGTGAGCATCTGACTCCGTTGATAAGTGGTTGATGCATCTGCGTATGCTCTCGGGTCGAATCTCGAAAAATTTTATATACAAACCGTCAAAATTTTCACCATATTTCATAAAATTATGAGTCTCTTTAATATTGTTGGATGTTTCTATGTTAAGTTCGATGCAATTACTTTAAAACACCATAAAATTATATGTCGCAGTGTACAACATACTATCTTTAAGGACAAACGAAGGTCTAGCTGAGCTTTTTTAAGTAAGAGCCGCCCATGGACAACCGCGCCACTGTCCGCGCATTAGTTGTGTTGTCGGCTTTTAACGCCGGCGCCAATTTTGAGAGCCTCCTGTATCCTCACTCACTCATCGAAACAGTAGAAGCACCGTTTCGAGTATAACTATCATTTCACAATGATGACTGAGTAAAGTTCGACATGAAAGGAAAATTATCGTAAAAAAAACATATTTTATAACAGTATTCTAATTTTTCCTACACTAGGTATTATCTGAATAGAGGCTATATGAGACTCAGTGTAGGCAAAATATTTCACAGAACGTTATTAATGCTTTGATCTAATCATGGGATTTATATGATCCTGTTCGCAGAATGGCGGATTCAAAAAACCCACTCTGACATTCCTGAAAACTATTATTATGACCGGTTTTTGTCTGTGGTTCCGTTAAACTTCAAACTGACGCCACAGATTAATAATCGGACATAATAAAACCTAGATAACCTCCTTGCCTTGAATCCTGCCAATGTATTATTTACGCTTCTTATCAACGAGAATATATCTATTCTGAATGTTTGCTATTATGATGTACAGTGTTATTGAATTACTGCGTCCATTGAATTCGTGTTTTCTTAATCCTAAAATCTTTGGTTAATAGCTGAGCAATTAAAAAGTAATATTATTCATTTACTTTTTTTCATAAGATACAAATTTTTACATGTTGATATTGCGACAAGTCTAGCCAAACTTTCACCAAGAGGTTCAGTTTTTATTGACCTTCATTTACTTGAACATTCATTCTGTCACTCTCTCGTTAACGTGAATATGTTGTTGCAAAAACGAGACAACACTACAAAAGGATCTGATTTCGAAAACTTTTGTTAGAAAAGCGGTAAAACTAGCTAAACAATATATTTTGGGTTTTTAAGGTATCAAGACCGACTTTGATTTATTTTGAGTTGAGTAGTATACTACTTACAATTGAAACTATAAACAATCAACAGAAATAATTATAGAACTACTGTGTTCCAACAGCTAAGAATTATGATCAAAAGAGGTTTCTATCCTAGATTCGGGGTGATATTTATAATTTATTTGTAGAAAAGGCTTTATTATTATTAATAGCGGTCTTCTAAAATCCTACTTCCTATTAAAACAACGATACTTGTCTGTAATAGGCATTTTACTAGCAGTTTGCCTAGTTTTAATTGTCCATATAGATTACATAACTACTTAATACGATTTTACACGTATTCGACTAATATTTACGATTGAAGTTAATATACGCTTTCTCCACGTGTAGATCGTTGAAGCGTGGGTACTTATAACCCGCTTGCGATATCTGTAATTCCATTGTTTTCTATTCCCGCCACTTTTTATGGTATTACAAATCGTCGGTTATTGGTTTTGTAACTGTGGGTCATAAGTCATAACTCAGAGACAAGTCAACCATAGATTTAACTTGTTTAGTTGCAAGGACAACAGAGCTGTTAGTGTTGCTAAATTTAAATAGAGCTGTAGTCATTTGTATTTTCTATTGAATGGTTGGAAACTGCTAATTTGTTTATAAATACTTTTTATGAAATTCAGAGGCAAAAACGGTGACTTGAATACATGGTCAATCACCCGTGGACAGCCTTAGCCCCAGCAGGGCCTCGACTGCGTCGTCGCCCTTTTAGGGATAGCTACACTCTTATTTTGAGTGTCGTATTTGTTTGCAAATACTTCTGCACAGCTGGTTCCCCACAGTGGTGCAAGACACAAAAGTTGTAGGATTTTTAAGGTTGACTTGAAGTGTTTTGACAAAACAATTTATTGCAATATTCTAAATCGTATCGATATATGTACTCCAATGCTTAATTTGTAGTTTTCTTACGTATACTTCAGATTTATTAACTGAAACGGAAAGCGTTTTAATTTGTATTCATACAGCTTGCTGGATTATAATCTTAACACAATTCAGGCGGCGCAACATCCCTAACTCTTTCTACCTGTCCAGGTGCGAGCGATCAGTTACGTAGAAGACGAATTATAAATAAAAATGGCGAATGGCGGGAGCATTGTGTTGACATTAAAGTCAAGAAGGGTTACAGCTACATTCACGGGTGAGACGGCGCGCATCGCCGGTCCGTTATGCGGCTATGTAAACCAGCCTTAATGCACAATGAATTGAAGAATTCGCGGACTCGAATCTGCAGTTGCTATTACGAACTTTACTTTTCTATCCATAGATTATATGACTATTTCCACAGACTAAATACGTTTTAGACAACGGTATAGGCGGATAATACGCGACACAACATGCTTTGGTCGTTTCCGGCTTGAGCGGTATAATTTCAAGGGCCTCCGATATCCTAACTCACTCAGCTAAACACAGTACAACTTAACGCTGGTATTCTGTGTGTCCGTTGTATGATTTTAGACGAGCCGGGTCAATTAGTTCGTCAGTAATTGCTCCAGCATGGCTCTCCCACAGGTGCGACAATGTCAAGACACTCGCCCGGTCACTGTAAAGCCTTTCCAAATAAATTGTTAGCTTTATATACGGACCGTGGTTGGAACCCGATATCTCTAGATTCGTGATGCCTCTTAACTATTACTTATTGTACCTACACTTATACACACACTAGGTTAAAAAACAAATACACCATATTTTGACATTAGAAATTGGAATTTTGAATTTCGTGTGTGTGTTTTTTTATACCATAGCGGACAACGGAGCAGGTGGGTCTCCTATATGGTAAGAGAACTCCGCCGCCCATGCACAACCGCCCCACAGTCCGCACATTGGTTCTGTTGGCGGCTTTTTACGCCACTTAAGCGGCATTTTTAAGGGCCTTCAATATCTTCACTCTCTAAATAAAACAGTGCTCGGTACTTGCACTGAGTTTCATGTTGAGTATTCTGTGTTATGAAATAGTTTAAGAATACACGAGAAGATGAAACGAATGATTAGTCTGTTATGTTATAACGCTCAGCGGGAGAGACACTCGCGAGTGCCACATTCATAATAAATTATCAGCAAGTGATGTACAATGGTAATTTTGTACTAAGTTGATGGTTCCTATTTCATTTACATTAATTCTCGATGCTTTCTATTTTGACAGAAATATGTCCATGACAAATATAAGAGTTATAATATACTGCGTTAACATATTCTTCAGAATGGCTCTCGCACGGGTGAAAAAATTAACAAATTAATAAATTTGAACAATATTTTCGCTGTTGGGAGCTACACTATCTCTGGTAAACAAAGACTATATTATGTTTTTAAATTGAAACATACCATAACAGCATATAATATGTAATCTAAGGTGTATAAATATAATAAGTTAAAAATCAATTAATCGTGTTCCGATTCACACATTGAACGCGGAACGTATTGATGTAATCACTGCGTTATGTTAAAAAAACGCACTAGACCGGGGAAAGTGACGCGCTGAGATCGTGAAAGGTACTTGCAATAACCATCATAGCTTGGCCTCTGCAGTGCTCCGACCCACTGCTAAATGCAGGCTACGCTTTCGCCTTGCCAATTTGACGGAGCTCTTGATATAGTGGATGGTGCTAACTTACGGCACAGACTTCGGAATTCGAACCACTTTCGCATAATCTGTACGAGTTGTCTCTAACTAATATTTTTTTTAATATTTATTAGTTTAGAATTTAGGCACCACTGTAACAACTAGTGCGGATTTTTATGTAATTTAGTAAAAAACTGAGGTTTTGTGTGTTTTATGTGTATGGTCAAGCCGGCTCAATTAGTGCGTCAGAATGGCTCTACCGCGCTAAATCTCGGCAGAATCTCTTATTGATGTTTCAATTAACTGAAGTAAGATCAAACCAAAATTTTATATTATGTTCTGAAACTGTCATCTTGTAACAACAAATTTCGTATTTCCTTTATTTTCAATTCTAGACCATTCCATTCTGTTTATGGTATTAATGGTTATTCCAATAGAAGTAACCTTCTTTATTTATTTAGGTATTTTATTGCATTTTTGTATACTTTTAACATTAAATGTGATTTATATACTGTCTGCATCCTGTTGGTATTAAAAGGTCTAGAATCTACTTTATCAATACATATATTAATCTCTTGAAATGATATATTAATTTCTTTATAAGTCGTAATATATTTTTAAATTAGATATGGAATTTCTACCGCTTTTATTAAGTAAAAGAGGTCTGAATATATTTATCAGAACAGTATATTATTTGGCTGATATTTTATCGTAATTATCAGTTTAAAGTTTGTCAGAAGGGAACTATTTAAAAAAGATAGGAGTAGATTCAATATTTTTATTTAAAAATACGATAGATAAATGGATTAGGCTGTTTCAATTCTCTTACTAAAGAATTAGTACCTGAATCCCATGCGAACCTAAGGCTTTTTGAACCTTGAGCGAACATAGGTTAGCTTCTTAATTAAATACATCATCTTACCGTCAACTATTGAAATCTCAAAAAAGACTATATATACACATGTAAAAATACTTTGTAAACATTGAAACTTTATTCTTGTAATTACATATTTATTCGTTCTATTTTAATGTAATTTTATTTAAATTAACCTACTGGCATAAATATTTGTCCGTTTCAACTTACTGTACCTATCCATTTAATAGAATTTGTTTCATCGGGATTCAAATCTATTCGCTACCCGTAAAGAATAACAACCACTTACTCACAAAATTGAGTTTTAGAGTAAACCTTAAATCCGTTAATTAGACTCGTATAGCACTAAAAGAACTATATTGTTGAAAATTAATACTTTCATTAAATTGCCTAAACCACCTGCTTCAAATAACTTAACCATCTTACGATACAGTCACAAATGACCGTCCAATCCCAACTCATCTGTCGATCAGTCTAAAATTCTCGCTCCGGACAAAGAAATTAGATTGAAATCGGAACGCGCGTCCGCCGACAAGTTCATCGATTTGTTAATCGACGCGTTGCCCAAGCTGTCGGGCGATCGGTCGCTCCGCGCTCGAATCTACGGTTCTGTTTAATTTACGGTGTCGCAAATTATTAGGCACGGCTAAATTTGTTGTAATGGCGACCTTTTTGAAGATTTTTACCTCACTACGATGGAGCCCCATAAAATAGAAACTTACCAATGTATAGATAAATGCATTCATTTTTTTTATAATAACAACTCGTAGCTCATATATTGAGAAAATCGTAATAAAAAAATATTGTAACGCATTAGACGTGACTTTTTGGATGACTTTCGATGCCCTCAATTATAAATCGCCTTTGCATGTTTTTGTTGTAATTAACTTCTTCCTGTGATTGTCTTACAGTGTGTGATGTGCCTTATAATAAATGACTACAATAAAAATAATTATTACATTTTATACATAAATATATTTTTGGAAAAATTTCAATCTACATCATATACGTACAATCATATGTTTTATTTATTTGTTTTATGGTATAGCGGACAACGGAAGTCAAGTAGGTCTCTTATAATATGGTAAGAGAACACGCCCATTATAGACAACCGTGCCACATTCCGCGCTGTTGTGTTGTCGGCTTTAAACGAAAATTAAGCGGAATAATTTCAAGGCATTCCGATACGCTCACTCACTCAACCAATATGCCCAAAAATTATAAAATTACTGTTTATAATCAATGTTCCGAGTTATCATTACAAAGTCAATATTTACATGTATATTTATTCTCTAATGTTTGAATTTATTGATCAAGGTTTGCTAACGGTATTACTGTTACTTACGTTGTCGACCGTATTGTAATTCCACACAAGGTAACATAACCTGTTAAACTTTAAAAATATATTATCAGTAATTATGTACTTTGGCACAGACAAATTGTATTGAATATTTTTTCATGATTGTTGAAAATTAGAAAAGAAATAATTATAATTATTGTAACACATAGCAGTCCTTGTATTAAAAATTATTTTTGATTACATGTTATGACTAAACATTAATATTTCACGTGTTTTTTGAAATATATAATTTTAAAAAGCCCTTATTTGATTCTGCTATATTTCTTAATTTAATACTTTAATACGTTAATATGTTTATTAATTAGCAAGGCCCCCAGGCTGGGTTAAGGCCGCCGATCGTATTTTCTGTGCTATTTGCCACCATTTTGGACCAGTGACAATTTTATTTCGACCTACCAGAGTGTAGTGGGCCTTACTCTCTGTTTTTTTCCTTGAGGACATCGTACAGTGGGTTCTATAGAGCTATCTTTTGTCTCCAAGACCGAATTAAGAAATATAACTATTATGAAATAGATATGTTCTTACAATTTGTTGCCTTTTAGTTCTGAATTGTTTCGTAATTCAATAATAACCCATCCCAGTCGTTTCTATAACATAATTATTAAATATCGTATAAATTAATATAAAATATGCACTATAATATATTACACACGCAACATTTAACAACTCAACATGTTACAATTTATATAAGTTTATAAATATATGTAAACAAAAATGACATGCAAATAATCTTTAAAAAACTAATAGTAAACTTATGAATTAGGCCGGCCAAAATGCTTCTTAATTTACATTTAAGATTTCTTCAATTCATTAAATTGCTTAAATATTTAGCTTGAAGCCTTAGAACTGTAGACTTGGAGTTAGATGTAAATGATTCATTTGCATTTATTAAAAATATTAACTCCAATTATACTGCCATGTATATTTGATTATTTTTAAAATAATAACAAATCTCTGACATATGACGATTGAGGAAAACAAGATGGCTGCCTATGGACTTTTGGGGCGAGCCGTAGGAAGAAAATCAGATAATCTATTCATTTAAATACTCACAGAATACTGTTGCATAAAATTTCAACGAAATCGAGGAAGTTTTTATAATTTACATAGAACAATATGTATCGAACGACAAACTCGCATGTTTTTTTTTAATACGAATTGAGTGCACATATTAAATAGTATGTTTAACATATATTCATGTTAAAAGCAATAAATTGTTATTTTTATTCGGTAAGATATCTTACAAATTCTTGACTCGTACTTCTTGGATTAGGAACCATTAATTTCGTATGTTAAACCTTGGAATTATAAAGTAGTAACATCTTGATTTAACAATCTGTGCCAGTTGTTTAACAAAAGCACATATTCTTTATTCTGAGGTGCTGTGTCGAGGTTTCAGATCGCATGATAGTCGCTAACCTTCGTTAGATGAAGGTAAGGCAAGTAAGCTTTCACGGTTTCAAATTTAAAAAAATACCGTAACTTAATGTTGGCCAGATTGGCCTTTACAGCTAGAATTAGTTTATATTTCTTAGACTGTTACGTATACTGTACGTATGCCATACGAGAGTAATCATTCAAAACAAACAAGAATATCTGAAAATTGGCTTCAAACTATCTATTTTAATAATATCACTTGAAACATATTGCACTGCTAATTCTATCACAAAGGATTAGACGATATTTCGATAGAATTTTACTTTGTCAAATTTAAGATGATCATTTTGCTGTATGGTAGAAAATCCACATAAAAATGTGATATGTCAAAGTTATCTACCTGATTTTGACAGAGTATAATGTAAATTAACTCAAGTTTCTCGTATCACGATATTAATTATGATAGCTCGCAATAAAAATGAGGTAGTGAATAATCTTAGTGAACGAATTCAATTTTTTATTTATTCACATAGTTGTATTATGGACAGATAATACACACAAAAAATGCGATCAGACAAAGTTATCAACCTAATTTTGACATAGTATAATGTAGATTAACTCAAGTTGGTGATTGTATGTTGAGACGAAGCGGTAATCGCGTCAATAAAGCAGCATGACCACGTAAAGCCTCAAGATACCAAAGTTACCATTGCAGACGGGCCAGTGTCGCTGAACTTTTCGTCTGGCGCGCCAGTCTCGCCATGTTAGACTGAAGCGAACTTTGATTGAACTGATAACATTTCACTAAATTACAACGTAACCTTGAAGACTCACTAACTATTATATTAAAATTATAGTTTTTTTTTTGGAATAGCGGATAACGGAGCGTTGCCGGAGGGTCTCCTATATGTTAAGAAAACGCCACCGCCCATGGATAACCGCGCAACAGTCCGCGCTCGCTGTTACCGGCTTAAACGTAATAATTTCAGTCTAACATCATACATAATACCGCAACTGGAATCCTGGTCCAAACATTTATAATTAAGTTTATTCAGGTTTTGGAAGGACTTAATACGGTCGCACCCACCCATGGGAGAGCCATGCTGAAGCATATGCGAACTGAAACATTGGGCCGGATCGTATACTACGGGCTTACAAAATACTAACGTGAAAGGGCACTTGTATTTTTCTGAATGAGTGATACCGGTCCTTCAAGTTACGCATAAGCGGCGTAAAAAGCCGGCAACACAACCAAAGCGCGGATTGTGGCGCAGTGGTCCATGAGGTAGTGTCGATGTACATATATATCAAAAAGACGCGGCTGTCACATTATCTGCGCTATAATAATAAAAAATGACTTCTGATATAATTTTCGGCATAAAAGTACACCTTAAAATATCTTAAAGGTGTTATTTAAATTTCAAAATTTATTAGGTATATCATTTTTCCTAACTGTTCAATGCTGTTACTTTAGATTTTGAATTTAGTCACGGACTCGGCCACGTTTTTTACGGTTTCCACTTTTTAACAAAACTGAAAACAGTTATATGACTTGTTTCATTCATATTTTCCTGTGCCGAATCAATTTAAGGTAAATCACAGTTCCATCCAATTTCATTCATATGCAGAATTCTCTTGCAAATTATAATTAATTTGGCATAACTCGGAGAAAAAAAGCATTAAATCTATAGAAATAATTCCATATACATCGTCTAATATGTAATAAGAACATTTCTGTCATTTCTACCTACCTGAAAGTAATACCTGAAGTCAGCTTCTACTAATATTTTTAAACGTTCTGTCTCGTCTTTGCAATCGAGAGAGTGACAGAGTAATTAAGGCATTGTTTCAAATACAAGTGTTTGTTAGTTTTTTTAAAATATGCATTGAATACTTTAACACTTTCTAGAAACACATTGTAGTATAATATAATTCCTTACTCTACTATAAATAATCAATCATATAAGCTATATGGCTTAATATTAAAAATAGGACGAAAGTTTGATACATAAAAAACTAAAGCTGTATTGTGAAGGCACTGACTGGGTTTTCGCTAGGTCAACGGCCTACCGTTTCGTCCTCCCTCCAGTACGTTGTGCCGAAACAAATTTATTGGAAGATTAGTTGTATGGAGCACATTTTTTTCTATATTAACGACAAAATCCTTTTTCACACGACTAAAAAACTTTAATTATTTTTACTTTATAAGATTATATTTTATTAAATCTTTCGGACGGCTTGAAACTGGCCGAGCGAGTATCTCTCTTCTTCTTTAACATTCTCTTACCCATGAGAGAGACATGCTAAAGCACTAATTGGGGCGCCTCTTTCGAAATGATACGTCAGGCTCACAGAATACTAACGTGAAATATCCGTATAGTGTTTCACTGATTGAATTAAGATATCAGAGCCCTATGACATTATACCACTAACAGTAAAAAGCCGGTAACACACCCAAAAAGAATATGAATATAAAGAAATGGGATATTCACAAATTTCTGGTAAGACTTCAAAAGCATCATAATGAGATTAATACAGCTTTTCAAAAATTACTTTTATCTACCGGGTTTGAACACATTTCATTTGAAATCCTGTCTTTGAATTGTTGTTTTGAAAAGGAAATACAAAGACACCACTATAATGTGTTCCTGGATATTCTCGGTTTATCTACCTGCTAGGGATAGTAAAAATGCTAACAAAAAAATCTTTTTTGTTTTCTATAGAATAGTTTAAACTTTAAGCTTAACTTTAGGACTAGTGATTTTTTTACGATGCTGCAAAATAATTTGAAGTATTTTTAAGTTTTTGAAATTGTTCTTTTAAGATTGCATTCTATTACTATCAATTGTAATTCAATTTTAATTTAAATATTCAATATATTTATTGAATTTATGTAGTTTTAAAAACATAATAACATTTTATTATAGTCGTTATCGTATTAGGTAGTACTTATAAAAATTTTAAGTGAAAAGATCGGATGCAGGAGTGTAATTTTCTTTATAAAACCGACAACTTATCCACGGATAAACTGGAACTATGGACGATGAACAGCCTATTCTTTGTGAGTTTCCTGCCCATAGGTTAGCATAGGGTAACGTAGCTAGTTCACGTCTATGGCAAGAGTTTCCCGCCCCCCATGGGTAACCGCGTGGCAATCCGCGCTTAGATTGTATCACGTAATTAGTTTTCGCTAGACGCATTCTTACGTAATCGACAAAAATATGTGAATTATCTACACCCATTCAAAACACGTTCATAATTTTATTTAAATAGGTTTCATTGAAATTCGTCACGATGCGCACCCGCTGAGTTAATTATTACTTTAAAATCTCGTAAACCACCTTTTTAATTACATTTCACTTTTCGTCTTACATCTGTCAAATGTCATTGACATTTGGCGTGTTCCCAATGACACCGATCAGACGTATTTTTATGTAAAACTGTCTGCACTTCACGACGCATTTTGAAATAATTTCATATATATCTGTATACACTAATTCTATTGAAAACTAATCCTTGCTTGATTTTCTGTCGCTTTTTACGGTAGGTATATAATAGTGCTAACACTAACAAAATTGTTACCTTGAGTCACAGAAGACAAAAAGCAAAAAGAACTAGGTATATTTATAGAAAATCTGAGAAGAAGAGTGACTATGCTATATGTGGCAAAGGCTGTAATGTTACTTTGAACTGGTTTCGGTCAAATTTATTTGTAATATTTTTTATAGTTTAGCGGACAACGGAGCAGGTGGGTCACCTACATGGTAAGAGAACAACGCCGCCAATGGATAACCGCACCAAACTCCGCGCATTGGTTGTGCTGCCGGCTTTTTACGCTACCTAAGCGGCATTTTTAAGGCCCTCCGACATCTTAACTCAGTCTACGAAACACAGTACAAGTACCGTTTCACGCTGAGTATTCTTTGAGCCCGTGGTATCACTTCGGACAGCCGGCCGAAGCATTTCAGCATGTCTCTCCCACTGGTATATTTATCTGTAAGTTTGCATAACAAAAGCTTAAATAGAAAAACATCTTTACTAACGACGCCCTTGTTAAGTAATCCATATTAATTCATTGCCACGAAGTATCTGGGTTCGAATTCCATAGAAATAATATAACACTATACTTCTAATGAAAATTGAAAATCTTATTTTAAATAAAGTCGGAGTAATACATACAGTAAAAAATAAAATATTATTTTATGTACAATTAATTGTTAGTGAACAATGGACTTAATACTTAATTATAAATGTAATTAAAATATTTCGCCTTATTTTTAAACATTAAGTGTAGTATTATTTTGAATTCATCTAACTATTGTATGTAATTCAATGTAATTTATTTGATTTTTAAGTTTATTTGGTCACTGACCCGTGTTTATGTCCAAGAGAACTGTCCTATCGTAATTAGTATGAATGGTATATAAGCATTACCAATTTGGTTCCCATAAATAGTGTGACTGAACAAAAATACAGCATTGTCCTCCTGCTACTTTGAATGCTAATCGTACGGTGACTATTTATTTGGGTTCCAATTAAATTGAACGAAAAACCAGAAAACCACAGTCTTATATGCGTCAATAAATCATCATATAATAATAGTCTGTCCACATTTTGGTTTTTTCCGTATTTGTCAACTGTCAAGAAAAGGAAATGTCAAAGTGACATTTAACTATTTAATCAGCAGATATCAAGCAATGTCAATTTTTTTAAATTAACAAATGATAGTGTTAACTTAATTTTTTTATTGTTATTATCTGTGTTAATAGTTGAAGGTCATTTTATATCGGTTAATATTAGTATATTTATATTTTTTACATGATTTTATTTAAACATGTAATTTTGTCATTGCTCGGTTGAAATTTATTTATTTTATATAACTTATTATTATAATATACAAGAAAAATAAGGATAGCCAAGTTAATTTTTTATAAAATTAAACTCTACCGAGACATGTATAATTTTATCATCAAAATACAATATCCATTGTATCTAATAGTGGTATTTTCTAAACGCTTTTCTGTAATGAGCAGTTTAAATTGTATTCATAACTCAGAACTGAATTGGCGATAAGTAATGGTAATTACTTATTAATTATTATGAACTCCCACCTGCTGACAAGTTGACACGTGACTGGCCTTTGTTTTAATTTGTGTTTATTTTCGCTTATTGGCTTAACATATAAGACTCGGTTTTAACACTGTCAAATTATTTGATAGGGATATAAAAATACATTTCTATTTTTAAAACCGTAATGAATATTGAGATTAGATAAGAAGCAATTACGACAGTTATGCTTTTACTTTTAAACAGTTGTAAGGTACCGTGACGTCATGGGTGCTCCATGACCTGTCCCTGGTCTGAAAAAAATATAATTTAATTTGTATGTTTATTTATCTTTAGATCGGCTTGATATTGGCCGGGCGTGTTTTAACAGTGGGAGAGCTATGCTGAAGCATATGTCGACGCACTAATTGGGACGGCTCGTACGAAGTGAAATCACACGCTCACAGAATATTAGATTGTTATTAATAGTGCTTGTACAGTGTTGCGCTGACTTATTTTACCGTAGGGTTTACTGCTAAGCTTCCTAAAATGTCGGTAACACAACCTAAATGGGAGTAGCAAAGTGATTTTTTGCCATCAGGGTACCCCAGCGATTACGCTATTATGCATCAGCATTGTCCGCTTTACCTGTGTTTTTCCATGTAACTCTATTGATATACAGTTTAACGATATAGTTATCCAACTAAAACCCTGTGGTTACTTTTGACTGCATGGCGTCTTGTATTGAAAAACAGAACTAATCTCACCCAACAAGCAAATCATAAACACATTTGAAATTGAGTTAACAGACGTAAAAAGTTGATGGGACTGTCACTTTTTTTCAACAATCAAGGACCGTCGCTCGCTTATCGCTGTCGGGTCGTCTATTTTCGGAATCGCTCGGCACACTTCGGTCCGAGCTCGGCTCCCCTAAGGAGGAATGCGACGCCACTTCTTTCGTATTAACGAGTTGAAATATTGTTATCATTGTAATATCCTGTTTGTTATCAATTAACCCATTCGGTTATCTAATTAACACGATTTAATTATGATTTAACTAATATTTGATAATAATTAAATGTTAAGGTTGGCAGCATATTATGTATTAATTAATAGTTTTCATCCACAAGAACAGACGACCATATAAAGGTCGCCGGAAGTCGCTGGATGCAGGTCGCCTCCGACAGGTATTCATGAAGGTCCAAGGGGGAGGCCTATGTCCAGCAGTGGACGTCTTACGGCTGAAAACATGATGATGATGATGGCTTAGGAAAAACATTAGCAAAAATAATTAATATAGTTATCAGTTATTATTAACGGTTTAAAGAATGATTTTAATGTGCAAGTTAAGTTAATGTCTGTATTAAGTAAAGTATAGATTTAGCAATTTTTTATATGGAAATAAATTTTATTATTTGAATTAGTAATGAACAAATGGTAGGTTTTGGATCTTGAGATCGGTAGGTATTTTAGAGAGAATATCATTTGAACATAACGTAATCAATACTATATTAAAATTATATATTATAATTAACATAACATATATATTATAATAAGCAAGGCAATCGTATGAATTCACTTATATGTTATGTTAGATAATACATACGGTTAAGAAAACAAAGGCAAAGTATCAGTGAATAGAGAAATATTTTTATTTGAACCGATTTTTAACATATAAAGACAGTCTTTTCAATGGATTACCGTTATTTTTAACAACGTTTAAGTTTATGTTGCAAAGACGCAATATAAATAAATAACAGTTATTTGTTTTTCATATAAATGCTGAAAAATGAACAGTTTATGATATGTCAGATTCTCAGCTGCCATATGTATTAGTGTCGTTAATTATATCAACGTAAAGAAGGCCGTGTAATCTTCGATGTTGAAAAACAAAGCAAGATCAACTGCGTATTGTTTGCATTACGGAAACTTCCAAACAAAACACGACGTTGCCTGTAAAACGAGTTTCATATGCATAAATTATACATCTTATAGAATCGTTTAGTGTTTGAAAGTGTTACTTTTTTATTGTATAGCGGGCATTGGAACAGGTGGGTTTATTATAGGGTGAAAGAACATCATCGCCCATGGACAACCGCGCCGTAGTCGCGCATTGGTTGTGTTGCTGCTTTTAACGCCGCGTAAGCAGCATTAGAGTGGGACGTCCCGCCACGCGATTGAAAGACGATCTCACGAAGGTCGCGGGCAACCGCTGTATCCAGATCTCTCAAGATCGTTATATCGTGTTTGCGGAGGTCTATGTCCAGCAGTGGACTTGATAGGCTGATGATAAAGCAGCATTTTTAAGGGCCTCCGATATCCTCGCTTACGACCGTACCCTAAAGTACCGTTTCATGTGCAACTAACATTTCACGCTGAGTATTCTGTGAGCCCGTGGTATCACTTCGGACGAGGAGGCCAAATTAGTGCGTTAGCATATATGTACTTCAGCATAGGTGTGTAAAACACAAGGACTTTTTAGGTTGAAATGAAACGAATTTATGTTTTTAATGTTAATTTTCTTCAGATTAGTATGTCATTATTGCTTAAAACTATAATGTATCTGTATATAAGTGTGAATTTTGTAAGAAAATTATGACAACACAAATGTTTTCATGTTTATTTACATACAAATTATAAATAATAACTTGTTTAATAATAAGGTGTCTGGAGTTTTGATACTGAGACAGTAGACAGTATTTTTATCCAACTATTTGAAAACTAAATAGCGGTAAATGTTCTATCAAACGATACATCTAAATTCATATTCAGAAAGGTGAATGACATTGAACCTACCGACCGTCTAAAATTCTGTGACCATAAATGGCGGACGTACCTTTAAAATGTCTAATTAAAAGTTCAAAAAAAAATGTCTAACGCCTTAATTTTTTTAACAGTATAGCATACAACGGAGGCATTCGATAATAATATATAATATAAGATTATATATAAGACAATCTTTAATGGCCTTCGATATTCTCATTCACTCAGAGAAACACAGTAGAGGTACCGTTTCAAGTACAACTACTATTTCACGCTGTGTATTCTGTGAGCCCGTTGTATCACTTCAGACGTCGGCCTAATTTGTGCGTCCGCAAATGCTTCAACATGATTTTCACGGGTGTAACAGTATTAAGACGCCCGGCCACTGTCAAGCCCTACCAGAGACCGAACATATTATAAATTAAATTGAAATTCCGAACCGGGATTCGAACCCGATACCTCTCGCTTCATGGTAGACCTTTTAAACCACTTCGTTGGCATTGAGAAAAAACGATTTCGTTGCGAGATGTTGAGGAGGTGATGATGAACGATTAAAATAATCGTTCATTTGACGTAATTTGTTATCAGCGAGCGTCATGTACCTACCTACATTCGGTGATAACGGTTAATCCATAAAAATATAGTCCGAGTTGATACAACCTTCCTACAACGCTATCGGTCGTTGTCGTTTGTTTGCGGAGAATTTTTTAACAAAAACTTTGCATGATATCATCATCATATTTGTGTCAGCAATGTGAACAAATCATAGACTATCTTTTATTTAACAACCCTAAACGTATCTTGTTCAGTCTTTGGTCGTATTTATAATTTATATTATGTAATAAATAAATACTAGCCGAGCCGTCAAACGTTGTTTTGCCTTTCGACCGGCCGCTCAGACGGCCCAAGCCGAGGTTCGTGTCTCGCAGGAGACGCCCTTGCGCTAGTCGCGGCAAAAAACAAACTCTCGCCCTAAAGTCCTTTAAAAAAAATTGTTGTGTCATATTAAAATATAAACTTAAATATATGGTGTTCTGTGTTGTACGCATTATCAATATCTAAAACTTTTCTTTAGAGATCCATCATGCAAATCAGACTACCGTAAAAGATATAATTTTTCGGTTTCAATTACAACCTGTGTTACTCATAAATACGTAGCTTTCTATGATGAAAGAATTTTCAAGATTAGTTTTACCCTTTCGTATCCCAAGATCGCATTTTCTCAACAGATTACCCCGTCACAAACACACAAACTGTACCTCTTTATAACATTAATGTTTATTAGTTTTACCCGTGGAACAGCCATGTCGAAGCATATGCGGACGCACTGATTGGGCCGGCTCGTCCGAAGTAATACCATGCGCTCAGAGAATACTCAGCGTGCAATGGTAGTTGAACTTGAACTTGAAACGGTGCTTCTACTGTGTTTCGCTGAGTGAGTGAGTACGGGGGCCCTTAAAAATGCCGGTTATGTGGCGTAAAAAATTGTTGTCCATGGGCGTCTGTGTCCTCTTCCCATATAGTTGACCCACCTGCTCTGTTATCCACTGTACCATTAAAAAATGAAAATACCACGTTTTGGATATTGGATGCAGTTTTGTTTTTAAACTTTGTTATTAGTTAATGATATAGATTGTAGATGGTCCGATAATTAGTGTAAAAATAATTAATAATTATTTACATGATACAACCAACACTGTGTATTTTTCATTAAATGATAATGAACATTTCAATGCTGAGGCTAAGTCTACATTATACACTTATCAGGAACCATTAGGTTCTTCTTGAATATTTTAAGAATTTTATTCGTCTTCCTTAATTATGAATAATGTTTTTTTAAAGTAGCTAACTTATGTAGAAATACTAGGTGACCCGGGCAATGTTTACCCATATAAACTAATACAATAGAACTATCGCAATTTAAAATATAGTTTGGGGGTAGAAAAAAGTTACAATTTAGCTATAGTACATATGTGTTATTAATGCAACAACAAAAAAGTTTTGAGGTAACATACCTTATTATTTAGAGGTATTAAAAACAGAATCTGATAGTCAAATCTACTGAAAACAAACAAATCATAAAATTAGTCTCGTAAAAGTATGGTTTTATATATTAGATTTAGATTAGTCCAGCACGTATGTTACGTTATAGATAATTTTGATTGTGGAGCCTCATATGTGTTCTTTTGCGTGGATTGAACGAACGGAATGAGAGTACAGTACAGACAGAGTAAATATGGGTCGGCTGGTTTGCGTGTAAACTGGCTCCGAGTGGACGTACGCGTTTCGAGGCAGGTAATGAATAACAATATATTGCGCCACGCCACTGGCGTATTAATTATTGTTATAACAACAAAAAGTTGCAATATCGTCAATACTTAATACAACTAATATCATTTTGTGCGACTTTCTGTTTCGATATGAGCGTTAAGGCGTTCTAGTTCTCTTTCTCCCCTCACAATTATGTAACAGCGAAGAATGCAGTCATGACGTAGTAGAGTGGGAGACGGACGGTTGCAGAAACGTTTCGATCGCGAAACGTAAAGGCTGCGATTGTCGCTCAGTGGCACGGGCCGCGGAAGTCGCTGGGAACGGTGCTTCGGCCTTGCGGTTCGGCCGCGCGACGAAGGTGAAAGTCTTGCCAGTTGCCGCGCAATTATCAAACCCCGACCCGAAATCCTCTTTTATTCGGACTGAACGGGTCGCGCGCAGCTCGGTTTCATTACCAGAAACAATCTAAGCGCGCTCTTTTACCTGAATACCGGTCTATCATTAGCTAATGTGCCTCGACGTGAAAGTTGTCGGCGTACATGCGTTAACATCAGCCGCATTTTTTTTCAAATGAATCTATTGTTATTGCTCATTCATAAAACTACTTGTTTGGCGTAATCTTCTACCTGCTCGGTGCGATGTGAACCGCGCGGCACAATGAGAAAATGTAGTCGAAATAATAACAGTAATCTGTGAAGTTTATTATTGCTGGGAGCGATGTAGTGCACCTTCACGCGTGATTGAATACGGCAATCCGAGGGTCGGGCAGCTGCTTGTCTAATGTTTGGCTCTTATTCAAATTAAACTCTATTGTTATACGCAACACTGACAAAATTACGTAGGCCAATAGTTTTATCCTTGCGTAATTGTCTTAGTCTTGAGATTTTTCAATTGACTTTTAACTGTTAACTTACGTTTGGAATGGTGTTTCATATATTAGATAAAATACGCTAATGATGGTTGCGAAATAATATTCTATACAAGACTATCGCAAGACAGGTAAGACTATAAAAGTTTTAACATACTCTGTACGTACCTATAATGTCTTATACAGTTCAAGAAATTAACTAAAACAGTAACGCCCAGTTTAGATTAACCCAAATCTAAGTGACTTTTGTTAAATGTTTATTGACTCGAAGCGTTTTGATTTAAATCTTATCAACATGTCAGTTAAGAGCGCTGACAAATGTTCACGCTAACCGTTCGTCATAAATATGAATTGTCAAAAAAATGTGGCCTACGTGCAGGATAATGAGGTATCCTTTGCTAAGAAGGGTCGGTGGTGTATACTGTGCGCCCTCTAGATTTTATCACAAGTCAGTTTGGCGCGAGCGCCCGACCGGGTACGACGTGTTATATCTTGTACGGTGATGTGCCTGTTTGTACAAGTGCTAAGTTGATCGTTTTATGTGATACAGCTTGTTGAGGTTGGCATTATGTTTGAAATAAGCGCTCCATTTTTTAATAGTTAACTGAACTGTGAAATTGTGTTGCCGTAATTGGACTTTTACTGTCATCGAACATTATACAAGGTATTTAATATCATTTGTAATTTATATTAGGCGATTGATGTTAAATTAATAAATATTTTTAATTTTTTTTTTGTTATAAATCGGTGAATAAATTTATTTAAACTGTGTCTTGGTTATGGGGATTAGTAAAATATTAACTTTTTAATTGTAGCTATATAAAGACTGATTAAATCACTGGCCCTTTTTTTCTCTTGGCGTCTCTTTCTTGCTTGAAGATACGGTGTTCTCATTTGATTTTTTTTGTACACACACTGCGTCAATGTTACTATAATAATCGTTGGTTAATTATTAATAGGTATGCAATCAAATATTTAAGTAATTACTTTAAAAATTATTGTTTTGTAATACAATATTTCATTATCTTTTAATGAAGGATTTATATTTCATTTAAATACATCTCTCAAATATACAATATTTCGATGTTTTTTTAACGACTTTTTAAAACTTGTTAAGAACTTTAAAGAAAAATCCGTTATTTAAAATAATAGTATAAAAGTAATACTAACCAAATTAAATAAAACGTTAAATGAAAATGTAGCACAAATTGTGTGGCCTTTATTAGTTATAAGTTTGTTAACTTGTAAACCACGAATAAAGAAAATGGCGCCTTCTATAGGCATGACGCAAACTGGGACGTTGGATAAAAGAACTTAAATTACATTTTATACTATTTCCTTTGCATTACAAGGAAGGATAATAATGCATCTTAAAATACAATAAATATAACGTTCATACAATTACATTGCCTTTATATTTACGGTGGCAACTACTATTTCTTAAGACAGTCCTTTATTTAGAATGACTGAATTAATTATTAAAATTATTGATTAATCTTAATATAACGCTAACTATTTTCGGATATAGGTACTTCTCATTTCCCGAAATGATCACTTACAGTAACTTGGGCAATATGCCAACCATTACTTTCAGAGTTTCAAATACCGTATTAAGAAAATCGAAAATCAAGCATACCAATAATATATAAATGTAGAGTTTCGTAAACTCCTTTCACTATAGGAAATTACTTAAGATACTTATATAATTCGTTCGCGTTGTGCCTAAAAATGTATGCCGTTGGTAACGAGAACATCTTATTTCACATAGCATATTTGTTAACTAAGGCGTAGGTACCTACTAGTAAGTTCAATTTTTAACCTTAGTTAAGGTTTTTGATTGGTATCTGTTTGACTATCACTAACTAAAGTTCATTTCAGTAATAAAACGGCTTAACATTATCAAGTTGACGTGCAAAACAAAATTAGCATAGGTAGATAGGTAGGCATTGTGGTTTCTCAAGTTAAGAATATTGCTGCATTTTCATTTATCCCACTGATATAGTGGAATTTAAAAACTAAACACATGCAGTACGCTAAATTCAACCACGCGATACCATTATTTTGATTTATTTGTCGTGAAACCATACCATGGTCTGCTGAAAAGTACACACTTCGTTATGTTTCATACTTTACTATGAAGGTGTCTACTTATATTGTATTGTATGGAAATTTTGATTAGGCCTTACGATATATTGCCTGCCATTAAGGTTTTATACAGCTGAGGACAGTTATAACGGAACTGTGCCGTCCTGTTTTAAGTTGCAAGAGATTCTTTTGGTGAAATGTTTTCGTTATCTAAATTTGTAAACTTCTAACGGATTTTACTTCTAAATTAATCAAATTGAGAGTTTATGGAGCGTAGTATTACGTGGAATCGAAATAAGCAAATGGTGGATTGCAAGACAATTCATAAAGATTTAAAAAATTAATTTATAAATTTTAGCAATGACATCAAACATAATCCTAAAACAGAGGATTTTCCGCGGTTTTTTTATAGCTTACACGTTTCATATTTTCTTTTAAATTGTACATGTATATACATAAGTTACATAATGTTGGGCGTCACCCGTTTTTGGCTATTTTAAATTTACACAGACGGCTGCTTTCTCTTACACATAACAAAGCACGTGATATTGGTCTGTCTTAGTTAAATTATCTAGGTAAGTAAATTAAATAGGTAATCTTCATAGATCTGACTTTATTGTTCATTACTGTATATTACACAACGCATATTATCACGGTCTGATAAAGTACTCCAAATTGGCCTTGAATTTATTGTTTTCCTTTTCATAGTATTTCCAGTGTCTATTCGAGTAAATAAAAGATGAGATATACCGTTTTCAACTTGATAAAATACCGACATTATTAAGATGCAAGCTTTAGACGTTTTTTTTTTCTATGAAATAACTTGTGAATATCAAAACAAATACATCTTGAAATTTATAAAGCAAACATGTCTAATTCACATGATACAATTATTAATTTTGTGTTTCCGGTATAAGACACAGCTAACAAGAAGTTTTCTTAAAGTACACGTAAAACTACTCTATTTATAATATAATAGAACGAGCGGCACTTATAGAAGAAAACAAAACACATTTTTTTACTTTTCACAGGAAATTTATAATACGTGTACCCTTCTTCTAAATAATACTAACAAAGCTTTCAAAAATAATTGTTAAAACATATATTGTTTTGTGATTGTATACATAACATGCGTAATATTGTAAAGTAATAAAACCGATTTTTTTCGTCGAAACCGATATCTTAGAGGCAATAGCTTACCTGGATGCCAGGTAGGTAGGTAGGTACTTGCCTCAGACTGTTACAGCATTGTATTAGACCAAATTTCTACAATAACTCCATAACTTAACAAACCACGCTAATATATTGCCATTCAACTGATTTTGTGAAAGTGTAACTTCATTTTGCTACTTTTAAACTAATTAAACAGCTTAAAATTGATTTACTTTTTAATATCGGGCTTTTTAACTTCTCGTTCCAGATACTTATAATCTAGGCCATATTTTGAAGACATTAATACGTTGATATAGAAATACGCCCTATGCAATTTCTATTATTTGTATATTGTATGCATGACGTAATTTATAATCCTGTAGGTAGACGAGGACAAACTAATTGAAATTGCTACTATCAGGTCAGTTTTATCAACAACTTCATTATTTCATTGATGTTTGTAATTTTGTCAATTAATTTCACTATACATACCTCTAGTTAAAGAAATTTAAAACACAAATGGTGTTATTTTTTACATCATAATGAATTCTTTTTCATAGAATTTGTTGTAAGTAATTCGTTAAGAAAGGAATGTCTTGTGTTTATTCTTTCATTCGTGTGACACAGAAAAGAAAGTGCAGGTAGTGACAGCTCGGAACCGGGCGAGATTTATTAGATCGTAACATGGGGTCGGCAGCACACCCGACTGTCGGCTATGAAATAACAAAACACGTCACCTCAAAAGTCCAGAATACGTCAGGTCTGTCCTTTGTATATTCTAAAGCCTTCAATTGTTCATTCAAAGCGTTAACTATAACGCAATATGATAATTTCGTTTAAAAAGTATATCGGAAAGAGTAAAAAGGTTGATTTTAAAATAAAAACACGTACTATGTAACGTCTTTTCGATAATACGATTGTGAAGGCACGTGGCTGAACTAAATCTAGATAACGAAGTGGGTGTATATAAATTTTTTGGACAATCTTATACGTGCCAGTGGAGGGCTATGGTTCTTAGTTTCATTTAAAGTTGAAAACAAAGCGTAAATCAGATTAATTGTAAAACTTAACTATTTACCCTGTTTTGTACGTGGTTTTTGTTAAATTTCCTATGTGCAATTGATTGAGGAACTGTAACAGTCTAAAGTACATTCTGTTTAAGATTACTATTACGTAATACGAGTTCGGAATGATATGTATTTGTTAATATACAAAAGCAAATGCTTCTCAAGCGACGTAATGCTAGCATATAGATACCTACAATGTCTTTAGCGTATTTTCCGAACTGGACGTATCATTGCTATTAAAAGATCTGATTAACCAAAGCTATTCTTGACCATATTCAATGTTCTACGACATTTAACACAAACTAAAGTAAAACTCGCTATTAATTGTTTGACTTGAGAGTTATCAAGAAAATGACATTGAGCAATCCGCGTTTGCCTTTCATGGGAATTACAAAACGCAGTAAAGATATAATT
>DWCF01000701.1:0-40205 GCA_018230265.1 Delias oraia | reverse complement strand
AAATTTAATCTATGTGGTATAAAAGTACTCTATACACAGAATTCTATAATTATGAAAGCCTTATATAAACCTGTGTTATATGTGAGTAATTTATAAACAGACATAAAAATATGGCTGTCTCCTTAACGTGTTTTAAATGATAGGTTGGTTTATTATTTTTTTATAAAGCACAAAACGGGAAATACTGGTCTTTCGCAAAGATATCGCCGTCAATTATAATCTAACTACAATCGCGTTGGTTGTGTTGCGGGCTTTTTATAACACGTAACCGGTCAATGATCAAAAACTATTTTCACACTGTTTTTTTATCAGTCTGTGGGATTATTAGTGCGTCAACATGTCTCTCCCATAGAATCAGTGTATATTTTCCCCAATATTTTATGTTTTCCAATTGTCATAACAATGTATATTACATTGATTTAGCGTTGAGAAAATTTATTTTTCCAATAGATCAAGAGGATTAGATAAAATACCTTACATAGCATGACAAAAAGTAAATAAGTTATTAAAATCAAATTGAAATTTACGGCAAGCATAAAAGTTAGATTAGGGGAGATACAATGATTTAGGGCGTCGTATAACTAGTATTGAACATTCTTATAATATTTATGTAAGTCTATGAACCGTACAATAAAGATTGAAGCGGTGTATGGAGACCTCCCAGTACGGCTCTCAAATAAAATGCGTTTATGATCTATGACACGAAACTGATACTTTCTGTGGCTTCTGTGCACCAAAATCGAGACGGGTGTCCTGCTAGGGTTGTCTGTTGTCACTTGAAATTTTCAGTTAAGAATAGTATCGTGGGAGAGCCGTACTGAAACATATGCTGACGCACTAATTGTGCCGGTTCGTCCGAAATGATACCACTCACAGAATACTCAGCGTGAAACGGTACTTGTACTGTGTTTTGCAGAGCGAGTGAGATATCGGAGGTCCTCAAGAAATCCGCTTAAGCGTTGTAAAAAGCCAGCACAACCAATGTGGTTCGGTTATTCATGAGCGGCGGTGTTCTCTTACCATATAGGAGACCCATCTGCTTCGTTGTCCGCTATATAATTAAAAAATGTGCTTTTGTTTATATTCTCACTCTATGTCGTTATTCAAGTAAATACTGACAATGGCAAAATTGTGATCGGTAGTTATAAAAGCTGAAAAGGTATTCTCGATAAAGACGTTGATTTGATTATCAATGAATATCGAATGCTCTTCGCAAAATGTGGACATTATTTGAAAATTTTTCCTTATTTTTGTTAATTTTTGTTTCTCTATATATCTACATTGTTGTTTGTCTATGTATTTTAGCTTGGTCTGTTTTGGATGTATATAAATATAACGCAACATTATCAACCCTACGAAATGTCCAGTACAGGCCGTGATAAATAACCTCAAATTGCTTGTAAAAGGTGAAACTTTTATCTCGCCCATTGTGCATATGTAAATATTTAAGTTTAATCCGACATCGCTTTGACCATTCTTCAATAGCGCTGGGTTTAGTGGTTTTATGAATGTTGGATGTTGTGTGCGTCACACAAACAAACAATTATCAAGTTTTAGGTGCTTAAAACACTATAAACTTTCTAATGCACCAACTTTCAAATTGTTGCCTCTTTAAAATGTCTTCTCTCTTAAATTTGTATAGCGGATATTAAAATGGATAACCCCATTTAATCACATTCGCGCCACAATCTGTACAATTATGTTGCCGGCTTTTTATGCGAAATATTATAGGTATTTTCCACTCACCCAATGAAACGAAATACATGTGTTTCACGCTGGTATTCTGTACGCCATTGGAATTCCTTGTAATTAATTTTTATTTTAATATTTTTATACTATTACGGCTCTTAGCTAAGTGCTTTTATAAGTCTACCACGAAGCGAGAGGTATCGGATTCGTATTTCGATCCGATCATTTCATTTTATTTACTCATTAGAAGGGCTTGACAATATTCGGGCGAGTTTGTTAATACTGTTACACCCGTGGGAGACCGTCATGCTTATGCAAATGCTGACGTACAAATTAGGCCAACTCGTATGAAGCGATACTATGGGCTCACATAATAATCTCGCAGAAGATGCTCTTGCGTTAATCGCGGCTAAAAATCATCGGCCTACGACTCGTCCCAAAAGACCGCGTGAAGCTGTGATGGCTGTATGGCTGGCAGCAAATAGCCCTTCCAAAAAAGTTACATTAAAAGCGTTGAGTACGATTAGAAAATCCTTTCCATACGAACGGAGTTTAACGAGAAATGCGTTGTGCGATAGTCCTCTTCACAATCAGAGTTGCGCACAAAATGCACGCGTGCGTCGAATTGATAAATGTGTTTATCTATACCTTGAGCCGAGGGCGCTCAGTAATTAAACAACTTAACATTCAGGGAGTAAGACTCATTTAGGAGTCGGCTCCGGCCATTACTTCGCCTCGATTGATATATTCCAGCGAGACATGCGATCCGCTTGTCACGTGTTCCATTCATTTGAAAAATGCGCTCGATTTTGGTCATTTCTAGTTCATATTCAGTACTAATTCCATTCTTGGGAGTCATGCTGAAGCATATATTGACGCACTAATTGGGCCGGCTCGTTCGATGTGATACCACGAGCTGACAGAATACTCAGCGTGATTTGGTAGTTATACTTGAAGTAATCCTTTTACTATGTTCCGCTGAGAGAGTAAGGATATCGGTGGCTCTTAAAATGCCGCGTAAAAAGCGACCAACACAAGCAATGCGCGGACTGTAACTCGTTTGCCTATGGGCGGTGGTGTTCTCTTACCACTTAGGATTTTTATTACCTAATAGGATTTTTTATGGTATATCATATTATATAAAATAAAATTAACCAATTGTCCCGGACAATGTCGTCCTAGTGGTACGCCACTAGTCGGTTCCTAGACTCTCAGCCAACCTCGGACCCGCCAAACTATTATTCCTACCTGTTTTAAAAAAGTACCATACCGATTAAATCCATGCCTATGTTATTATTTTTCTAAATAATTGCAAAGAAAAACAATTTTTATTTAAACTTAGAAAACGAGATGTAATTTAAATAAATTTTATAACTTGAATTTTCTTGCATATTTTGCATTGCATTGCATTATTGCTTTTGTAAAACTGTATCAAACATAGCCTAAGAAAGTTACTTAGTAATAAATGATGGCGCCATATTTTTATAACCAACAGAGGGATAATAAAAGTGAATGCCTTTTGTTGAAATCCATTGCCGTATCTGTAAGCGACATCTCTATCTATTCGCCCATATACCGCAGTGTATTGAGTAGGAAAGATTTGATCGATACACATTACACCGGGATAACAGTGTCATCGCAGACAAAGAATCGCACCAAGATTGTATTAAATTGAGCCATAATAAATCACACGTCACACATAAAACATAAATCAGTGCGACATAAAATACATTTATATTGTTTTCACTTGGAAATGACAATAAAACGTTTTAAATTCATGAATGATTTAATATGTCCAACGATAAATGTAGAGATAGCGCCGCCTCGGATTTAACGTTCGAATATTTACGTCTTTTTATTGACAGTTACTTTTAATGTTGGATATTTCAGTTTGTATAGAATAAGCTAACGGGACATGAGGTATTTTATAATTTTGTTCTATAGCGGACAACAGAGCAGGTATGGTAAGAGAATACCGGCGTCCATGAACAACCGCGCCAGAGTCCGCGCATTGATTGTGTTGCCGGATTTTTTTAAGGCCTCCGATATTCTCACTCACTGCTAAATACAATAAAAGAACCGTTTTACGCTGAGTATTCGGTGAGCCCGTGGCGTAATTGGTCGACAAGACAACCTATGCGCGGCCTATGACGTGGTTGTCCATGGGCGACAGTGTTCTCTTACCACATATGAGACCCACCTGCTTCGTTGTCCGCTATACTATAAAAAATATATTTGGTTAGTATTACATTAGTTTTGTATGAGTATTCTAACAAGAAAAGCCAAAGCTTTATATGGGTATATTTAAGCTATTTGACTTATGCGCGAATTAATCCGTATCTTGATGTAATAAAATGTGGCGCAGCATCCGGCCACTCCCTTGGGTGGGCGCTTCTTGTCTTACGATAAACTTATCTTTACCATCGGTACATTCGATAAAGCCGGTAACGTTCGAGGTTCTGTATCAATTATCTGAAACTGGTAAGATGTTTCATTTGTACAGTACATCGGATACAGTACAGGATATCGGAGGCCGTTAAAATTGCCGCTTAAGCGGCGTAAAAAGCTGGCAACATGACCAATGCGCAGACTGTGGCCCCGTTGTACATGGGCGGCGGTGTTCTTTTACCATATTGGAGACCCACCTGCTCTGTTGTCCGCTGTACTAAAAAAAATAGTAAATAATCACCTGTAGGTACACGGATTTAGTAAGACGGCGTTTGGTCGAAATATTAGGCGTCAAGTAAGTCGTTTCATTCCAGACAAGGGTATTCTGTTTCCAAACTTTATATAAAACGGTGGCAAAGGATCAAAAGGCCCAGCCCTTGTTGAGCCACAGATGCGTTGCTGTCCTTTTAATAATACTTGCGCTCTTATTCGTGGGTCCCCAAGTCATACCCATACAGATTTGTAGGTTTATTACCCATAGGAGAGCCATGCTGACGCATTAATTTAACCGGCTCGTCAAAGTGATACCACGGACTCACATTCAGCATGAAACAGTTCTTGTACGGCTAAGAATGAGAATATCCAATTTTTGTGCAATTATATCGCTCAATAATAAGCCAGCAACACAACAAAAGCAAGGATTGTGGCACACCTGCGCTGATGCCAACTATACAATTTAAAAAAATTGCTATAAAAAAATCAAACGATTGTTATGCAGCTAATTTAAGTAATAATTTTTAAAAAATGCTGCGATTAAATAAAGGCATACTTTTTTATGTTATAGTGGAACAACGGAACAGGCAGGTCTTCTATATGGTAAGAGAACACCGCCGCCCGTGGACGCCCGCGCCAAGGTCTAAGCATTGGTGATGTTGCCGGCTTTTTTACGCCACTTAAGCAGCATTTTTAAGGGCCTTTGATATCCTCAAATACTCACAGAAATACAGTAGAAGCACCGTTTCAAGTACAGCTACCGTTTCAAGTTGAGTATTCTGTGAGCGTGGTATCAATTCGGACGAGCCGGCCCAATTATGCGTCAGAATATAATGCAATATGGCTCGTCCACTGCTCATACTGACAGTCATACTATTGCATTAATGCAAAGTACTTATATTATTATTTAATATGAGTAATATTACCAAGAAAAACACTGTCATTTGAAAAAGACAATTTTCTCTTAACTTTACGGTCATACATATTACAGTTTCCTTAGCAATAAGTTTCTATGCTAATGAAAAGAGTTTGAACAGCCATTATGTATTGAATATGTTCTGGAATCAGGACGTAAAGAAATGCAAATGATTCTATAAAATTGTTCACGTTACTACTTCGCGGGAGAAGCATTCAATATTTTTATCCTATTTAGGGATCTTATTTTTTATTACTAGACTCTTAGAAATCAAATTAAAAATATATATTGAATCTTATAGGTTTTTAGAATGCTGGTTAGTAATCTAAACCGTACTAATATATGTGTGAGTTTTTTAAATGATAAAGCGGACAATGGAACAGGTGGGTCTCCTATATGGTAAGAGAACACCGCCGCCCATGAACAACCGCGTCACAGTCTGCGCATTGTTTGTGAAGCGGGCTTTTTACGCCACTTAAGCGACACTTTTAAGGGCCTCCGATATCCCCATCCAACGCGAAACAGTACAAGTACCGTTTCACGCTGAGTATTCTGTGAGCCCGTGGTATCACTTCAGATGAGCCGGCCCAATCACTGTGTCAGCATATGCTTCAGAATGGCTCTCCCACTGGCGTATCATAATCTAACATAATATATCTTCGTTAAACAAGTCTTCTATACGCCAGACGAAGATATATTTACTCATTCAAGTTCCAAGAACTCGCTAATATAAAGCCAAAGAACGCATACGTTTTTATTATAAAGAGCAAGATTAAGGAACAAATGAACCCGTTTATTTGAGACATGATCTGGTTTGTTTACGTATCAAATCTCGCCTCGTATTGTTCCTAATCACACGAGTGCTCTCTACGTCGGCCCGTGAATAATGGCGTATTGTGCGCCCGTGTCGCCGGCACAGCCTACGAAAGTCGCTGCTTCAATCGAATTCTTTTTTTAGCTTTTCTTTATGGCCAGTGTTCATTAGACTTTAAACTTAATATGTAAAAAGGTTTTGATGTTATAGATCTTAAATTCAGTGAATAAAACCAGAATTAAACTAGACAACTATAGTAGGATTTTAGTAATTTTGTATTCAAGTAGTTTAATTTGTATATTAATATAATATGTGTAAAGAAAAATAATTTTTCTTTTGTTTTGATTAACGCACAAAGACAGTGACATTAGCATTTAGATATGTCACTGTCATCGACTGGCTGAAGAGAGATTTTTAAAATATAAATATTTTCTTAGTTTTTTAAATATATTTTTGGGTATAGTTTAATAACTATAATAGGGCATTAAATGTGGTTTCAGGAGTTTTTTTAGAAACATAATTAACGTAATTATATATTTAAACCAGTAAGTTATTTAGCTGTCTTTAGCGTTTTGGTTGCTGATATCAGAGCATTCAATCACAAAAATAAATTCGAAAGCTATAAAATATAATATTCATAGTAATACAAAATAATATAATTTATTTTTAAAAAAGCAACAGCCCAATATTTTGGGGAAAACGAATCAAAAGGTATATATATTTTAATTGTAATAATTACTCACAATTTACAATTTCATTTAGTTTTAGATTAAGCTTCTTCCCATTTCACTTGGGATCGGCCCTATTAATATATTTGTTTGGAATTTAGCAATTCTCTTATTATATTATTAAATAGTTTTTTAATATTATTATTTAGTATTTAGAATGTTGACACTGTCAGCGTTATCACGGCCTATAAATTAAATGGCGTATTGTTTATATAGCTGAGTTATCTTAGAACGTATTAGAAATCTATATAATAGAATAGAAAATAAATGTTCAAATAAACATCGTTTATTTGTTTATAGATTTGTTTTAACTTGTGTTTAACCCAGATATGTAAAGGTTATCACCTGTGGGAGAGCCATGCTAAGTGGGCCGGCTAGTCCGAAGTGATACCACGGCATACTCAGCGTGAAAAGGTACTTGCACAGTGAGGATATCGTAGGCTCTCATAAGTTCTGTTTAAGCGGCATAAAAAGCCGGCAACACAATCAATGCGTGGACTGAGGCGCGGTTGGTGACGGGGGGCGGTGTTCTCTTAGCATATAGGAGACCCACCTGCTGCGTTGTCCGCTATAGAATAAAAAAAGTGTAGCGTATTTTAAAATAAGTTGTGTAGCCGTTTTATATGAGCTGTGTAATCTCAGCGTCGTGTCCTACATGTGAACGGGTCAATGGCTGATCACGGGCAGAGCAAATGTCAAGGATACTGTCGCGTTGAGGGTTAGATACGAATTGCTTCGGCCCATTGTCTTAATCTCACAAGATTTCTTATTCCTTTGTCTCGGTTCAGTCTTCAGATGATGCATCATAAATTTTGTTACATATAATGTAAGACATACATACATAAATACATAAATAAATTAATAATTATATTAATATTAATGAGCGGATTGTGGCGCGGTTGTCAATGGGTGGCGATCTCTTACCATATAGTACCATATAGTGCTCCGTTGTACCATAAATATTTTTTTTAAATTACTAATTCGACATATTTCATCATTGAAAATCAAGACAGATGTATCACCTTGATGTTTCTCGTTCTACAATTTAGTGTTTTAAGAAATTTTGGGTTACACACCTTCACTTTGTAAGAATAAGCTGTCTGCAGAGATATTTCCAAACCAATACGACTTATGGACTTAAAAAAAGAGCGGCCTTGCCCCTTGCAAGGCTTAGGGTTATCTTCACCTTCCTAGGGGTGTCCATGGACGGGGGACTCTATTTTGTGAGCTTCTTGCTCATTCGCCTCCCCATTTTAAAAAAAAATTGATAAAATCGAATCTTTCTTAACAAAGTATTATATGAACATAACTTCGTGTAAGTTTCAGGAGGTGATCAACAATTGCATAAAAGGCTTTAATAAGAAGTAAAGTCTATTATTTTATCTTATTTATTTTACTTTTCAAATCTTGATGATTTTTTTCAATTTTAATATTAGGAAAATAAAAGAAAAATACTCTTACATTAGTAGTAAAGAAACGTGTTGTGAGTGCGTTGATGTCTTTTATTGCTGACAACTGAGAATGCTTCGACTACAGTATGTAAACATTAGTAGGTCCCGAGCCAATATATTTTAAAAGACCCTATACTTAACGATGCAAAGCACTGCAAGTAATATTTTTAAGTATCTGTATGTATGTCTATAGTACCTCCTAAATATAAAACGTATACGTCGTGAAGTTATTTTATTAATTAATAAACAATGATTTTTGTATATTCAAAGCATTATGACTTGAATATTCTATATAAAAAAATTAGTTTTTTTTAAAGGTCGGCAACACACGTATCTTAAATATACTTCTTCGTCTTTACCTTTTTTTCTATAAAAAAACTAGTAGTAGTAGCTAATCAGTTAAAGCAGCGTTTGTAAGAATTCAATTCGAGCGTATTTCCTTCGACTTATATTGCAAATCTGACTATCATAAAAAATCTTTATTTTTTTATAAATATGAAGCCTTTGTTACTTAAAAATAACGTAAAATTATATTGATAGATTCAGTAGATGCACAGATTACCCTCTATAATCCAATCACAAAAATAAATTCATAATATGAATTATGATTTTCATTATAATAAGAATTAATGTTACTTAATTTAAAAAAATGCAACAGGCAAATTTTTTATGGAAAACGAAACTTTTTTAATATCAAAAAGGATATATTCAAAGTACCAAACGAGCTGGATTCTCATTAAGAATAAGCTGTCCTTCGCCCATGGACACCCGTAGCCCCTGCCTGCGTTGCTGGCCATTACGGGATAGGAACGCTCTTTTTTTGAAGTTCCCCGAGTCGAACTTCTTTATAGTATAAGTAAGAATATATAGGTTTAAAAAAATAGAGTTAATAAGAAATAAAAAATAAGAAATTGATTTATTCACTGGCTGTGAGTGAGCTAGGGGCTATGTGAGCTAGATTAAACTGCCTTAACGGCTGAATGCCTTCGACGGTAGAACAAAACGAGGCCCCGATAGAGACAGTAAAGTGGCTACTTTACTCCGCTTTGTTCAGCTCAATGACAGGAATGAATGAAGCTATCTCGTTATTTATACTATTCCATAAATGAAAAGGTTGTTAAGGCTTTGAATAAAAGCGTGCTCAGTTGTGGGGCTGGTGCACTCTGAGGTTTGTTTGTCAATCACACAGAGGTAATTTAAAAACATATACATATAACTGTACAGATTTTTAATAAAAATTGTAAGAAAGTATGAATGTAAAATTTGAGAGAATTTATGTTTATATATACCATCTATTCAAAATTAATTCCAGGGTGTGAAAACTCCAATTTGTTTCTCTGAAAATAAAGCATTATTCGTTGAGTATGTACAATAGCATTCATTTAAATTAAGCTTTATTTAAATCTTACCTGAAAATAAAAAATCGACTTTAAAAGTCTATTAATCCTTGAAATTCATAAAAATTTTAAACTTGATAAGGTATTTCTCATAAATTTTTATCATTTTTATCACCATTCTGTTCTAGAATACACAGCATTCAAAACATTGACATTTCGTTCAGCGCCAGTGACAGCGCCAATTGCAACAAAGTTCAAATTAAGAAATCCCAATTTCTTTACATATATCTAATATATAAAATTCTCATTTTACAATGTTCGTTCCCATATTCCTCCAAAACGACTTTAAGGATTCTTATGCAATTTTCTTTGCGCATTAAATATTCTGAGAGTCAGCTACTATCTATTTTTATATCCCTGAGTGATAAGAGTTAACCAACAGACGAACATTTTAAAAAAAAACTATAATTTTTTTTATAATTTGGCCTGAAAAAATACATGTAACCCTAAATTTTGATCGTTCTACCACCACTCCTTATTTGTTAATAGGGATATTGGTCATTGATAATGTATGTGGCAATACAAGGCTTTCCGGGGTATGCTAGTGTGTGTATATTTAAACAAAATTATTTAGCGAACTTTTATAAAAACATAATGCTTTACATGATTGTCACCAGCCAGTAGTTCGTAATCAAACTATAATCTAACGAAACAACAATTTCTAGTTACACCTATTAAAACTGTGTGAGGTCATTGAGCTTTCAACTGTTATGACATCTGTAATTCAAAAGTTGTAATTAAGACTGACAATATTCCAAACATGATACATTTGAAAATACTAATTTACATAGGTGTACAACTTTGCTATCGCCGATTTGCAAGATGGCTGAAGTTTTATTGGTAGTCGAAATAAAAGAAAAAAAATCGACCACGTTTTTCAACAAGGTACTCTGCATTATCCAAAAGATGGATAAATATATTGGACAGCGCTGGACGGTACTTAGAATCATAAATGTGAATAAAGTTTTTTTTAAATAAAGCTTTGAGTTTGAGAAAAAATACGGCGGAAGCAAAGTTTTACTCCTAACAGATATCGGAGGCCCTTAAAATGCCGTTTAAGAGGTGCACACACACCCAATGCGCGGGTTGTGGCGTGGTTGTGGGCGGCGGTGTTCTCTTACCATATAGGAGACCCACCTGCTCCGTTGGCCGCTATAGAATCAAAAGAAGCTTTCGGCTAAGTAAACACGCCTCGAGCCGTGACCATCAATAACATGATGCTATCACCACGTGTCTCAAAGCCCGTTATTACCTCGATAGGAATCGACACCACTAAGATCATTTAGTGATATACATTATATTAAATTACGATATACAACATATTCTATTACGTATTGTTGAGATATGCACTAGCGGACAGAGAACGTGGGACGCTTTTGTGGTAGAATCTTTTTATTATTAAACTAGCTAATAATAATAAAAATAAAAATAAAAATGCCCCAGAAACCGTTGTTTTTCCAAATATTTATTCGAGAGCCTCGTAGTTTACTGTTTTAATAGGTCTACCACGAAGCGAGAGATAGGGTTCGAATCTCAGTACGGACAACTATGAAATATAATTTAATTTATAATTTATTCGGTCTCTGGAAAGGCTTTACATTGGCCAGACGAATGTCTTAATATTGTCACACCCGTGGGAGAGCCGTGTTGAAGCATGAAGCTCGGCCACTGTCAAGCTCTTCCAGAGACCGAATAAATTATAAATTAAATTTTTATTATCCGGGCCGGGATTGGAAACCGATACCTCTCGGTTCATCTTACACTTTGAAAACCATTATGCTACTATTTTTTTTTTAATTTAGTTCAGTAGCGCGCCACCTAGTTTTTTTTTTTCATGTAACTATTCGCTGGCATCAAGAAAAACATAATTAAATTAATATGAAATATTTATTTTTCATGTATATAGTAAACATGTTTTTAATTCATTGAATAAATATTAGCTGTGATTAACATTTGAATTCTACATTTGTTTTTTTGGCATCGATAATCCTGAAAAGTTTCATAACAATCAAAGATGCGACTAGTTAATTTGCCTTAAAATGTTATTTACAAATAGTTTTGAATGTTTATTATCGGTTTTGTTTTATTTTATGAAGCCCCATTATTTATTGTTATTTCATATTCATTATTATTATTATATTATATTCATTATTATTTCATTATTCTCCACCCTTTAAATGACTTTTCATGGCGAAGAAATTTTATATTGTGTTTGCAAAAATGTTGGACTAAGGAATTCTAGTGTAATTAATTGATATAAAATATGTTTAAATTATGTTTTTTTATGTTTCCTAAATACTAAAAGTAAATATGCTGCAAACATATAAACGTGGTATGTGTTTTGTCGTCACGACAATGTTTATTTAATATTAACTCCGTAGAGACAGTTAATGGTACCAAGGAGCCGACAAAACCAGTTAATAATGGCGAGGCACCGACATACAAAGATTGATAAAAAATTATATTAAATTAAATAGTAAATTCATTTTATTATTTCTGTAAATTGAGAATTTTCAAGTTAGTTTTCTTAGCTTTGATTTCAGTGAAACAAATTGAAATTAATGTTATACCTTGAACTTAGTTTAGAATGTCTTATAAATATATAACAGACAATGGAATAGACTTACAGTAAGTCATTCATGGATAACCACGTCTTAATACATACACACAACACATATTACACTGGAATACAGTGTTATCGTGGTATTACTTCCGACAAGCTTTAGAATAAAACAAGGAATTATTTATTGATCACTTAAGTTGTGTGTATTCATTAATAGAATAGGATAAAATGTTCTTGTATGTCGTATTTTTATTATTTTTAAATTATATAACACGTGGTAGTTAAATCTTAGAATACCGAAGTATTAGTAATATTTAATCAATTATGAAATTAATACAAACATGGTCCGTTCATTTTAAATACATAATAAATTGATGTGAGCAAATACTTTTCCTTGAGTGTATAAAGAAATGTATGAAATTACGTCGTTTTTATGTTAACATCTCTTAATAAATCGGTCAGTTCCTAACGGTCTTGTTTTTTTTTAAATGAGGTATCAATTCCTTTTTTATACATTTTTATTATATTATTAAAGATATATTAAAAACACACAACAGAATTTTTTTGATATTGATTTAATCTTAACTACAACTAAGTACAATTCTTATTAAGATACACACAATATATAATGCTTGAGTAAAGTTATCAATAACATCGAATAAATCGATTCATTTATGGATATCTCTGTCAACGCAGCCAACAAAGGGAAATTAAAACCAATAGGAGATAAATCTCGCTGTCCGTATCTGTTGGGCGTGTGGTCCTCCTGACAGATAGATGCTATGCATCATATAAATGAGTACCACTTGGCTTACGCGACGTGATCTAAAACGCCATTAGTGGATATCTCAGGGCTAAATGTTAATTGAGATATTAGTATTGCAGCTCTGTTATTGTTTTCGTTCGATATATTGATTATTTGTTTATGCGCCCACAGCTTTTTATTTAAAAAAGATAATATAATTTTTTATGATATAGCGGACAACGGAACAGGTGGGTCTTCTATATAAGAGGACACCGCCGCCCATGGAAAACTGTGGCACAGTCCGCGCGTTGCCGGTTTTTTACGACACCTAAGCGGCAACCACAGTAAAAGCACCGATTCAAGTACAACTACAATTTCACGCTGAGTATTTTGTGAACCCGTGGTATCACTTGAACGAACCAACCCTATTAGTGCGACAACATATGCTTCAACGGAAAAGGAGAAAAGTTTGTTTGTGTACATGAGTTTTGTATTGCAAGCTTTTTCGCCGCATAATTTCAAAGGGTCTGCGATTTTCACAGTCACTCAGCAAAACAATAAACCGTTTCACGCTGAGCATTCTGTGAGCCCGTGTAGTACTTCGGACGAGTCGGCCCCATTAGTGCATCGCAGATTGCAGCACTCACAGTTTACCATTAGAAGACCATTTCTACGCCATTCGATATTAAAAAGGGAAATTTCTCCATCACTTACGCTGCGCTCGGGCATTAGCAAATAAAGATCACACATTTACTTTATTGTCTATAAAGTGGGCAAGAATCAATAGCGTACGATAAAATATCGGCGAATGCAGCCTCTAAATGAGCTTTGAGTAATGCGAGCGGTGCACGAAGGCTTCGCGTGGCTCAACACATTACAAACCGAGACCTCTACTCTCAGTTTCCTTAAATACTCGATAGCATTTGCGAAAAGTCTTTTTTTTAATTCTGGTGGATCGATGCATTATTTTTTGAAGCTCGTTTGGGTGTATAAAATATATATCATCATCATCATTTCAGTCGTAAAACGTCCACTGCTGGACATAGGCCTCCCCCTTGGAGCACCATGAAAACCTGTGGGAGGCGATCCGCAGTGGTGATCCGCAGCACAAAATGTTTTAAAAACGTTCAACTGTTGAATGGCATTTTTAAGGGATTCCGATATCTTCACTCACTCTGCGAAACACACAACAAGTACCGGTTTACTTTAAGTATTCTGTTAGGTCGTGGTATCACTTCGGATGAGCCGGCCTAATTAGTGCGTCCGTATATGCTTCAACATCGCTCTCCTCCAGGTCAAAATTATTTGCTTGAATTTAATTTTTGTCTTTAAATTTATCTACTATGAAATAAAAACTCATTAATTTCGTTCGAGAACTCATGATAATAGAGGTTTACTAAAATACGCGCTTAAGTGTCTCTATAATCTTTGATTCGTTTTATAAAGACTAAATTGTTACATTACATTGAATTGTTACGGTTGAATTTCCTTAAATTGTGGAAAACTATAAGATTTTATCGTTATTAGCTGAGCCATAAGCATAATCTAAATCAAAGTGCTAACTGTAAATATTATTTGTACGTATATTATATAAGAAAACATAAATATGAAATAGCCTTATCGGGTTGGCGACCTGAGGTGAGGGCTTTGCTTGTGGGGCTGACTTTTTTTATGGTATAGCGGACAGCGGATCAAATAAGTCTCCTGTGTGATGGGATAACACCACCGTTTATGGACAACCACGTTATAGTCCACGTATTGGTTGTTTTGCCGGCTTTTTACGAACACTCAGCGAAACACAATAGAAGTACTGTTTCAAGTACAACTACCGTTTGACTCTGAGTATTCTGTGAGTTCCTCTGATTCTTCTCATTCGATTCTCCATACTTTGATTATTTTAAATTTGTATTTAAAACAATGCTCTCCTCAATTTACAGGTTTTTAATTGTTTTTTTCAATGTAATGTACAGAACATTGATCAACAACTTGTTGATCAAAAATATTATATTTGTGTTTTTGTGTGTTGCTGAAAATGGCATTCAGCTAACGGTGGGGCATACAGCCAAACACAACCTCTGTTTTAAACTAATATTTATATTTTTTGTGTTTTATATTTGTAATGTTTTGTAACTAATTTCGTATTATTTTCTCTGTAGTTTTGGTAAATTTTAAATAAATCAAAATAAAGGCTTATTTTGTTTAAATATAAAGGCATAGATACTAAATTATAGTTGAGCTGTACTAAATTTAGAGTTTTCATTACATAATGTAAGCATCGGAATTGCTTGCACCAAATATAGACTTTAGTTTTGCTTACAGAAGTTAAACTATTATATTTATGAGACATGATGTAATATTCCAACTGTTTGGTTACTACTTCCTTAAAAGTAGCAAATCAAAGATTGAGAAAATAAAGAATCAAAGCTTTTATTCAGTAGTATTCACTTAAAAAGATTTTTATCAAAATAAAAAGAAACATTACTTAAAGTCTAAAGAAATAATGAAAATTAATTTGGTCCGATTTAAGAATTATTCTAAAAGAAACTAAGTTATCTTTCGCTTAATTTACCTGTTATAAATCACTTCTCAATAAAAATATACAAACGAATAAGCTCGCATCATCCCCGTACTGAATTATATTCAATGATAAAACATATTCACTGCCGGTTCGGTTGGTAATCTCTGGTAAGAAGAGACAGCCCAAGAAACTACCAGATCCACACAAATATTGTAGCAAATTATTATAATGGTGTATGCGTTATATCGACAATCAAATCTTAAGTTTATTTATGCGCTCCGATAAAATCGTTTGTTAAATAAATACGGTATAATGTTAAAACAAATTTAAATTATTGATTTAAGTTCTAACTGTACTTTCTATAGGTAATTGTGAAAATTTATCTTGCAATGGGATAACAGTTTTGATGCCATATTTTATACCTGTAAGGTTGTCATTATATATAAGACGACGAGGCAAAAGGAGGTGGTGGTAAAAGATCACCGCCCAAGGACAACTGCGATTAGTAATTTGATTGCGTGTCCGGTCTCTTAAATCGCATATTTAGTGAGGTTAGTTTGGTGGGTATGTCTTCACTCAATCAACAAAACACAGACTACCACGAAGCGAGAGGATTCGATCGCGATTGGGTTCAAATCCCAGTGCTACAAAAAAAATATTATTATCTTTAAAAAAGGCTTGACAGTGGCCAAGCGAGTGTTTGTCGCACTGTTGCACTCATGAGAGCCGGGTTGTCCAAAGTGATAGATACCACGGGCTCACAGAATACTCATCATGAAATGGCATTCAGTACGTGAGACGGTGCATCTACTGTGTAATGCTGAATGAGTGAGGATATCGAGGGACGTAAAAAGGCGTAAAAAGCCGGCAAAGCAACCAATACGCGGACTGTGCGCTTGCCCATGGGCGGCGGGGTTCTCTTACCATATAGGAGACCCACCTGCTCCGTTGTCAGCTATACCATATTTTTTTAATGTTTTGTTTATATTGTATTGGTACGTTTTAAATAAATATATAATTAAGACGGTTAGAATTGAACATACCACTGGTCAAAAGTTAATTTCTATTACGTGTAATAAATATGAAAGAATTCATCGGACGTTAAGAGTCATGTAATCATTACTGCGACATAAAACTTTAGTTCTAATTAATGTTCACTCCGCTCGGAGGCATCCTCAATCTTAACAATATATTTAACGCTGGTCACATGGTGAATTATGTTGAAATATCTGCCTTATTAATGTTTTTTATAGTATTTCGGGCAATGGTGCAGACAGGTCTTGTCTATGGTAAGTGAACACCACACTCGTACTGTGTTTCGCTGAGCGTGTGGGAGTATAGGAAGCTCTTCAAAATGACGCTTAAGCGGCGCAAAAAAGCTGTCAACACAACCAATGCACGGACTGTGGCGCCGCTGTCTATTGACCATAAAAAGCGGCCTCCATACGACTTGCGTTAAAGCTTTCTAAAGCACATTTCTAGACATTTCCCCTGAGTTATAGAAATTACAAAGATATCGAAATCTCACGGAGATAGTGGCCTGATAATATTTAGAGGCGCGATGCGTGACAGCGGGCTTACATGGCGTCACGTTATTGTACGTGACATCGCCTCACATAGACTTGACTTGACTCATCGGGGCTTGGTTGAATATTTTTAAAACCTCGCCCTTTTCAAATTGCTATATCATTTTAATTATGACATCTGTGTATAAGACGGGTATGTTTCTCCTACCTATGGATCCTTGACTGGAATCGGAGATACGTCGCTGGCTTTTAAGATGATCTTTTTGAAAATCCTTACCACCAAAATTATTTATTATAAAAAAAATATTTACTATAATTACCACTAAAAGTTTCATACAATGGTGCGTAGCACAAAAAACCCTATAAGACTCAGTTATAGAATAGCAAAAATGGATGTTATACGAACTTAAAAGCCGCAAAATATACACCAAAAGAGAAAAATGAAAATCTTAAATTACGGATATTTTATCTATTGAAAATGACTTTAACAGCATCTAACTTAGGAAAATAGCGTAATCACATTACTGTACATGTACTGTATTGTATTCTTCACTATTTTTCAAAAATAAGATTGTGTTACTTAGCGGATTAGCTTTTCTTACACTGATTTTAACCATTAAAGTCAGATTTTAAGTTTAAAGATTTAAAAAATATATTAAAATTACAATTATGGAGACAATTATTATGAATGATAGACTATTTTGAAGTTGAATAAAAATATCTAAGTTTAACCTTAATTTATCTCATATGTATATGAAAATTGATATTTAGATTATGTTAATTTATATAACTAGAGTTTTTTGAACTTGAAAAATTCTTTAAGCGGCATGACAACACTTGGTGGTGTTACAGTATCCGTAAAATAAATGGTTTGATCTTATTGGTGCTACAATTATAAATTGATGTTTTTTTATAGTATAGCGAACAACGGAGCAGGTGGCTCTCCAATATGGTAAGAGAAACCGCTGCCCATGGGCAACCGCTTTATTATTATAAATAAAACGTATTTCTTAATTGTGGTATTTGAAGGTTGGTTTAACTTGTTTCCAAAAATATTTGTTAATAATTGGATTGAAAAAACTGATGCAAGTACAGTTAGTGAGTTTATCAAGGGATTAGGATTATCTCCATCTGATCGATCCCATGTGTTAATGGCTCTGATGGTTTTAGGTACGTGTCAAATTGTGAGCGACCACTAATCTCTTATGGGATGCCGGCCTTTACTAAAAGATTGTAAACTTAATGAGTTTATAGTATGATAATGCGGGACGTAATTAGTGGTTAATATGATAATTATATGTTGATTAATAAGTGAAATCGAAGATGGAGTGGTATTTCTCTGGGATCTGAACGCAGTACTTGCATGGCAATCATAGGACTATAGAGGCTCTTTAATAAACCATAGACACGAATAATAAAACCTCTCTTTTTTATAAATACGTCTTCATAAACATTACTTCACTGTTTTCAATTAATTTTACCATTAAATGGGAAAAAAATATTTAAGACCTAATAATAGGTTCTATTATTCTTATCATAAATATTACTCAGTGTAAAGCATTACGTGTTCTCTTATACTGTGTTTATCTGAGTGAGTAAGGATGTCAGTGGCCCTTTAAAAAGCTGTCAACACAACCAACACGCGGAATGTGGCGCGGTTGTCCATCGGCGGAAATGTTCTCTTACCAAAAGGAAACCCATCTCCTCCATTCTCTGCTGTACCATACAACATATACATACTCTCTTGTATTTAATCATATTTAGTAGCTATTTTGAGTAAGTGGCTCCAATATTCCCGCTACCATGACCCCATAACCAAATTGGGAGAAATAATCTAGTGAACATTTCTCATACAAATAAGCTTTTACCAAAGTAGCTGAACGTTAACCAGAGGATGAGCGGTGATATTTATATTAGTAGTGTACACACAGCGCGTTTTTATTTGTTTACTTCAAATAACCGTGAGAAGGTCTCATAGTTACCCGAACAGTTGACACAGTGGGTCAATCAGCGTGTAGGTGATAGGTTAGCTAATTGGTACATAAAATTTGGAGGAAAAAATTTCTTTCTTTTCCCGGATCTTTACATGGCTGCTATTACGACGAAGTTTTTGATTGTTTAATACAATAATATCATTTTTTATTATATGTAAATAATTTTATTATATAAAAGTCTAGTACCGCGGTGTTTTTTGTGAAACTACTCCGAAGTTACTCGATAATCCGAAGTGATAACACAGGCTCACAGAATACTCAGCGTGAAATGGTAGTTGTACTTGTAACGGTGCCTCTACGGTGTTTCGCTGAGTGAGTGATTATATCGGAGGCCCTTAAAAATGCCACTTAAATGGCGTAAAAAGCCATCAACAGAACCAATGCGTGGACTATGGCGCGGTTGTCCGCGGGCGGCGGTGTTCTCTTACCATATAAAAAACGCGCCTACTCCGTTGTCCACAATATGCCATATTTAAAAAAAAATGCAAAAGTTTCATATATTACAAGTTACCTTTTACACAGCGATAAGTGTCATAAATATTTATTCATTATTTATTATTAGTTATTAAGACTCCAAGTTACAAAATAACTATAGGTTCACTATTGTAAGGCTTGACAGTGGCCACATTTTCACTCATTTAGTGAAACGCAGTAATGGTGATGGTGCAAATAATAGTAATATAATGTGTATAATATATATGGTTGTGTAATGGTTGGATTTGGCATAATGCAGTACCAGTATTGTTTCACGCTGGGATTATGTTAGCCCGTGATATCACTTCAAATGAACCGAACCAATTTGTGCGTCAGAAAATGCTTCAGCATGGCTCTCCCTCCGGGTATAAGCTACCTTCTTTCTATTACTATAAAAAACCTTTAAGGTAAGCTTTACTATGTGAGAGAAATCTTGAATTTTGAGAGATGCATCTTTCTTATCCAGAGCATACTTGCTCAATAATATTTCTTGTCGATTGAACATCTATCTAAGGCCGCGTTTACATTCAAGAAGCTTTTAAATGAGCACAGAAACAAGAAAAATTAAGATCAATTATCAATTATCAAGTACTGAGTAGAATGTTTTTATAAACATTGTTATTTGGAAAAATGTCAAGCATTTTTTTACGTTTTAGCAGACAACGGAGCAGGTGAGTCTCCTAAATAGTAAGAGAACACCGCCGCCCATGAACAAGCGCAACAGTCCGCGAATTGGTTGTGTTGCCGGGTTTTTACGCCATTTAAACGGCATTTTTAAGAGCCTCCGATAGCCTCACTCACTCTGCTAAATACAGTACAATTTCTGTTTCACACTGAGTATTCTGTGAGCCCGTGGTATCACTTCGGATGAGTCGACCCAATTAGTGCGTCCGCATATGCTTGAGCAAGTCTCTCCAACGGGTGATAAATATTTCAAACCAATTTCAATAGCCATGCCATTTTTTGAGTTTTTGATGTAATTAAATTCAATTTAATAATTAAATGACAGGAGTATCTGTTTATTGACGAATTAGAACTTCTCTTCACATAAAGTAATATCATAATATTTCAGTATATTTTTCTTTGATTTTCTATTAATAAATGTTGCCAACCAACATAAAAAGCGCATAAAAAATTAAACAAATAAAGAATTTTGAATGTATTATCTTCAGTTGTGATTTGACCTTTTTCTTTGTAGTGTTTTGTGTATATTCTTGCCTTTGCCTCCCTTTATTATTCCTATATAGCTTTTTGGTGTTATTAAAGATAAAAAAGAATGAAATTGTCGAGTCAGTGTGCGCGCGGCTCTTCCACCGGGTCACGACACACTCCACCAGGTGACGGCCTATCTAATTTTATGACCAATATATTGTCATTAAGCCGATACTGATCTTGTTATACGCACAATGAGAGAACATGCGATACAATTTATATTCAAATTGCGCCCGACGAGGCCACGAAGGCATTTCTCACTCAACTTATCGTCTAAGCCTAGTTAATGGAGGTTTCGTTGAAATGAGTTCATGTTGCGAAAGAACAACTACAATGATAAATAATATTTCACCCGTAGGAGAGCTATGCTGAATCAAGTGCCGGTTCGTCCGCAGAGACACAACGGGCGCACAGAATACTCAGCGTGAAACGGTGTTTCTACTGTGTTTTTCTGGGTGAGTGAGTATATCGGAGGCCGTTAAAAGTGCCGCTTAAGTGGCGTCAAAGCTTCAAAGCGCGGACTATGGCGCGGTTGTCAATGTGAGGCGGTGTTCTCTTACCATATAGGAGACCCAACTGTTTCGTTTACCGCTTTACATGCCGCACTGAATGTGTTGTCGGCTTTTTACACCAATTAAGCGGCATTTTTAAATATCTCAGATGTCCTCAATCACTCTGCGAAATAAAGTACAAGTACCGTTTTACGCTGAGTATTCTGTGAATCCGTTGTGTCACTTCGGACAAGCGGGTCCATTTAGTGCATCCGCTTATTCTGCAGCATGGCTCTCCCATAAGTAAAATGTATATATTTTTGATAGAAATCAAAATGCATTGGAGATATTTCTCTAAAATCACATAACGGGATACTGGTCAGTAACGCAACACAGTTGATACTTTAAATTCAACAGACATATTCAGACACCAGTGGATTTAATTAATCATATCAATTTGAGTTATTGTCGAAGAAGATACTACAGGGAAAAAGCATTAACAGGTATTAATAAAAGGTATTGTCTTAAACCGATGTACGAGCTCTATCTACATATATAAATGATTTGTTGTTTGTTCGTCTTTCCAATCGGTTTGGCCGATTTGGTCTTGAAATGTTTAAGTCTCGTGGTTAGCTATTGTATCGCTACCGTTCACGGATTTGATTCCCGGTTTTAATAGAATATGTAAAGTTTTGGTTACATATGGTTTGATAGTGGACAGGCTGATCTTTTAACACGCGTTCCCTATTGGGAGAGATATGTTGAAACATAAGCTGATGCATTAATTGTGCCGGCTTTTCCAAGCTGATCTACGGGCTCACAGAATACTAGCGTGATAGAGTATTTCTAATGTGTTTCGTTGAATGAGTAAGTATAATATTGTATAATATATGGTCATAAATTATACAATATAAATATATACAACTTATAAAAAGCCGGTAACACAAGCAAAGAGTGTGGCGCTATTACCCATGGGTGGCGGTAATCTCTTACCATAGAAGAGACCCGCTAGTTTGTCCCGTTAAACCATAAAAAAATCTCAAACTTCAATTACTGATACTCTAATGGTATGTAGTAGTATAGTAGTATAAAGAACTATTGTAATTATGGCTATAAAAAAAATTAAACCATATAAGTGTCTTGTTGGTTCTTCTCATAGAGATAAATCTTCCGAACCAATGCTAATATGATAATGATAGCTTTACTAATAATTGTGCCTTAATCGACTTACAAAAGCGCCCCTTATGGGGCCAATTTGAATAAATGCTTATTTGAATTTGAAAAAGCCAGTAAGTAAAATGGTATGTAGTTAATAAACACATAACCAAAAATAGTAAATAAAATGTACATCGAATTTCTGTGTAAGCTTACACAGTTCACTTTCTGAAAAGCTAATATTTCCATGAACAAAGCGCAGTCCTTCGCGTGGTTTTAAGTAAAACCGCATGGCGCTATAATAAGGAGAATAAAATGTCCCGATAGCGATCTTTGTGAGTAATTACCGCGGCTGGTGTCACATTGGATTTAATCTTCGAGATCGCTATCAATCGATGGCATGGTAGCGTGCGTCTCACCGGAACTGCATTGTTATAGAGAATACTTGGGAATTTGGCCTCGCCTGGAATATTTATTAAGAATTTAATACGCTTTAAATAGTAATTTTAAGAGCTTCGTGGTAGAACGTTCCTGTGAGTTACATTGAGGTTATATATCGGACTATGGGCAGGATTTATGGTGAAAGATTAATAATTTAATTACACAAAAATTATAAAAGCAAGTTTAAAAAGGAATAGCGCTCTGCACTATGTTTCACCACAAGCTGTGGAATAAGAAGCCTGCATATGTACTTCCAAACCAATACGACATAGGGACTTTCAAAAAAGGTAGCCCATAGGTGTCCATAGGTCGAGGACTCCTTACCCTAGGTGAGCCTCGTGCGTTTTGAAGATTGAAGGCTTTATTTAATTATTTTATAATAGTTTTCGAAAGATTTTATAAATATATAAAGACTTATTTTCTCACAGATTGTATTTAAATAAAGTACACTATGTTGCTCTAAAAATAGAACATGGGCGGCGGTGTTCTCTTACCACATTGGAGACCCATCTGCTCCGTTGTCCGCTATAGTATATAAAAAAGTCAAATTATTTAAATTTCCAATCGTTTCAATAAAATTTTCCTATCAATATCTATACACTTTAACGGAATTGCATATTCGGCATGATATCTGTCACATTTTTCACCTTGCTTCACCTTCCAGCTATACAAATGAAAGAAAATCCTTTCTTTACATGTATGTACAAGACAAAGTTAAGTGTTTCCGTCAACAGGACGCTTTTTCAATTGAAACAATTGAGGTCATTGGAACTAGACCAAACAATTACTATCAACTCTTTATTGACGCAATAAATTTTAACTCTTAAGCCATACGACTATGCCTATGATATTTTTTTGTTAGAGTATAGCGGATAATAGAGCAGGTGGCTGTCTTATATAGTAAGAGAACACCGCCGTCTATCACCAGCCGCGCTACAGTCCGCGCATTGGTTGTGTTGCAGGCTTTTTACGCCACTTAAGCGGCATTTTTAAAGGCCTTTGATATCCTTACTCATTCAGCGAAACACAGTAGAGGCACCGTTTCAAGTACGATTACAATTTTACGCTGAGTATTATATTAGCTCATGGTATCAGTTATCCTCGTTAACCATCTAGGTAACCGTTATATCTCGTTAACCATCCAGGTTATAATTTTTTATTTATTATACTAATTAGTACGTTAGAATATATTTTAGCAAAGCTCTCCCACAGGTGCGACGGCATTAAGACTTGCCCGGCCACTGTCAAGCTCATCCAGGTATTGAATAAATTATAAACTAGAGTATAATTATCCGGAACGGGATTCAAACCCGATACCTCTCGCTTCATGGAAGACTTATTAATCCACTTAGCTACGAGGCTCTCAAAAACTTCCACGAAAACATTTTCAAAACAAACTTTATTCATAATGAATCAAATATTTGATACTAGCGAACTCTTAACCCAGTACGCCACCTGCCACGCCCGAATTACGTGACATTACATGTTATATTTTGGTGAATTTACATAACATCATTATAGCCTATGTGTTATTCATATGTATGAGCTGTATTATTGCAAGGTTTTATGAAAATCCGATCCATATTGTTGAACAACCAGCTTCAGCTGAGCTACGGGTGTTTTGATGGCCTTTTAAGAGATGTCATCATCATTTTTTCAGCTGTAGGACGTCCACTGCTGGACACAGGCCTTTCGAACTTACATGCATACCTGTCCGAAGCGACCTGCATCCTACATATTCCGGCGACCTTTATAAGAGAACGCTTTGTTTTTAAAGATCATTAAATATTGTTTCGGAACTACAGCTATAAATAGTTGTCTTTACGGAGATTATGCTCCGTGAAAACAACGTGTTTTAAGACATCTTACGCATTACGTAAGATGCCTCAAACACGCTCATTCAGGGAACGACAAACATCGAGGTAATAACGACGAAACTTCGTATTGTCTTGATGTCCGATGGTATTCATCTGCATGTATTATTCAAAACAACAGATAATTTAAGCAAGAGGCTGAATAAAACACAACTCGCCTGTTGATAAATTTCTCTTCATAAATTAACATTAGAATAACATATCTTACGGTTAAAATCGAGATTTAACTTATATCCTGTCATCGGCTCATGTAGGTCATTTCATCTCATTAATTCAACAAAATGATATTATCTTAATGTGCTCTATGATTTATGGACCTTGGTCGAATAATAAACTGTTCCATTTTCATGCAAGTACTCGTAGTCAAGTAAATAGTTTAATGAAATTGGAAAAATTATTTTTGGCTAAGCCGGAGCTTGAAATGACCGGAATTTTTTTTAAATTCTATAGCGGATAACGGAGCAGATGGGTCTCATATATGGTGAGAGAACAGCATCGCCCAAGGATAACCACACCACAGTCCGCGCATTGATTGTGTTGCCGGCTTTTTACGCCGCTTAAGCGGCACTTTTAAAGGCCTCCGATATCCTCAGTCACTCAGCGAAACACAGTACAAGTACACGGTGAATATTTTGTGAGCCCGTGGTAGGACTTCGGACGAGCCGGCTCAATTAGTGCGTCAGCATATGCTTCCCACGGGTGCGACAGTGTTAAGTCACTTGCTCAGCATGTCAAGTAGCCAATGTCAAGCTCTTCCTGAGACCGAATAGAATATATATTAAATTATAATTGTCCGGACCGGGATTTGAACCCGTACCTCTCGCTTTATGGTACACTTTTAAAACCATTAAGCTATGAGTGTAACTTAGCTTATAACATTTTTATCCAATACTTATAAACAATAACAAAATAATTGATTAATCAAAATAAGTTGTCCATTACAAAAGTAATTTTAATACAGAAGCGAGGAATGTCATCTTGTAATATGAACCTGAGACCCTGGTGCGTTTTCATGCAGAGATCACAGTATGCAATACAGACACTCATTAAATTTATATATATTTATGAATATACACTTCTTATGCATACATGTTGCGACTAAAGTTCCAAGTTCGATTTTAAAAAATGTGTATTTGGATAATAACTTCCATACATATTTAAATTATAATAGGGTTTTTTAAGGTAGAACGCACAAGAAAACAGGCAGGTCTCCTCTATGGTTATAATTTATTGCCGTCCATGTACAATCGCGCCAGAGTCCGAGCATTGCTTGTGTTGCCGACTTTTTACGCGGCACACTTAATATAAATTTTAAACTTAAGCGGCACTTTTTAAGGACCTCCGATATCCTCACTCACTCAACGAGACATAGCACAAGTACCGTTTCACGTTAGCTGATCACGTTTCAGCGCTTTAGCTGTGTTGCTGGCTTTTTACGGAGCTGAAGTGGTGTAATTTCAATGTCGCACCATGTTCTCAGTCACTCAGCGAAACACAGTACAATTACTGTTATTCTGTGAGCCCGTAGATCAATTTAGACAAGCCGGCCCCATTAGTGCATCAGCAACGCTCTCCCACAGGTAAGACACTTGTCCCCGGCCACTGTAAAGCCTTCTCAAGACCGAATATATAAACATTAATGGGACCGGGAATCGATCCTGATACCTTTTCCTTCATGGTAGGTTTATAAGAACACTTAGCACGGGGCACTCAAAACTACTCAAAACTAAAAATTGCCTTTATTTAATCTAAATTATGCAATGCAGATAATTATTATAAATTATAACATTATTTGTGTTTCGCTGAATGTGTATATCGGAGGCCTTTGGAATTAACTAAATTTGAAGCGCGCGTAAAATCCCCGCGACACGACTAAAGCGATGTGTTTGGCGTTGATTTCCTATGGGCGGCGCTATACAATAAAAATAGTATTTTAAGATAACATTTGGTATTTACGTATTACACAAGGCTACTGAAATGAGTTATGTTAGTAGATTATTTCACCCGTGAGGAGCCATACTGAAGTATATACTAATGCATTGTTTGGGGCGGCTCTTCCGAAGTGATACCACGAGCTCACAGAATACTCAGCGTGAAACGGTACTGTGTTTGCTCAGCGAGTGAGGATATCGGAGGCCCTCAAAAATGCCGCTTAAGTGGCGTAAAAGGCCGCCAACATAACCAATGCCCGGACCGTTGCGTGGTTGGTGTAGTATCTGTAGTAGTTGGGGTAGTATGTGTATCTTACCATATAGGAAACCCACCTGCTTCGTTGTCCGTTATACTAAAAAAAATAAAAAAGTAGATTATTAGTATCGTAATATAAAAATCCCAGTCCAATCTCAGCTACTCCTATAGCGATACCATCAGGAAGCCAGATGCATACGCACGCGCTACCATATCACCGAATCAAATAAAAAATAAACACATTTTTGAAGAACTCCAAACCAGTCTCTCCGAAGATCATAAGATAATGCATTATCTCTAGGATTTATTCACAAAGCTACAAACTTATATCTTATTGATCTTAGTATAAATATTTTAAAAATTAAAGGAATATTAGAATGAGTTTAAGAGAATTTTTGTCACCGACGGGAAATATGCTGTTTCTCTTTTTTATGGTATAGCGGCTTTTTGAGCAGGCGGGTCTCCTCTTTGGTAAGAGATTATCATCATATATAGATAACCGCAACATAGTCTGCGCTTTGGCTGCGTTGCCGGCTTTTTACGCTGCTTAAAAGGCATAATTTCAAGAGCCTCCGATAACCTCATTCACTCAGCGAAACACTACAAGAATACAAATACCGTTCTACGCTGAGTATTCTGTGTTCTTACTCAGATCATCTCACAATAAACTTTTTTAGCATGTATTGATTTTTTTTAATTAGTTACATGAGTTTTGGTACATGATTAACTATAAATATTCCAAATAAACACTCAACGTAGACGCTTCAAAGTAATGGCCAATTAAACGTTGAGGCGCAGATATCTAAGCATCAAATTGACATTCATTTTCGAAACCGATCGCCAATGATTTATCCGTGATTGATAAAAATTTAATCACGTACTATTTGAATAGATGTATTTGTAGTGTTGATATTCTCATAGATCGTAGCTATCACTAAAAGGCCAGTAACGTACCCGCGACTTAGCAGTAGTTGATGGTTTTTTATTTACAGTATGATTTAAATGATATATATTATGAAGAAATGATTTAATTTAGAGATCACCGGCGTCAATAGACAACCACACCACTATGCCCACTTTGATTGTGTTACTGGCTTTTTACGACGCTTTAACGGTTTTTATTGAATTGATTCAACCGAAAAAGGAAAACGTACGGCTGTACGCTCCATCACAGTAATAGAAACTAAATGCGTAAACAAAGCTTCCTGTCACATTAGCTAACACGAAACTTAGCCTCCCGTGATAAAAAAGCCTAAACAGATACAGTAGGGATCGCAGTAAAAACTGCCTTTAACGAAAACAATCGGTGAGCCACTGTCTGGCTACTCAGGCGGACCTCTATCCCGTGACGGGATCCTCTATCCCGCGCTGTAAATACCAACAGCGGGAAGCAATACAGAAGAACAACAATCGCTATAATTTTGAAAATAATTGATGGCCAGTGATTTATCATTGAATGATAAAATTTTAATGAAGTACATTTTATTGGGGACATACGCACTTATCGGTAGCTTGTTATTTTACATATTAAGTTATTAAATTAAAAAAATAGTTACCTGTCAATCGAAAAAGGACCTTTATGCAATGGAAAAAGGTAGATTTTGTATTAAATTAATCAATTAACAAGATTCGAAATTGGTAGATATCTGTGTATCGTTCATTGTGAAAACTACTCACGGTGCTTTATGATAAGATAAAAAGAAACTTATTTAAATTGGAGGCTTGATTGGAATCCTAATCGAAATAGGTACGTCACAGAATACAGCGTGAAACGGTATTTGTTCTTTCGTTGGGTGAGTGAGAATTTCGAAGGCCTTGATATTATGCCGAAGAGATATTGCCACCACATTCCGCGCATTGGTCGTATCCGGCTTCTGCACCGCTGAAGCGACTTTCGATAAGCTTACTCACTCAACGATACACAGAACACGTACTGTTTAGGTAGGGTATTATGTGAGCCACTTCGGACGAGCCGGCCCAATTTGTGAATCAATATATGACTTAGCATTGCTCTCTGACGGGTGCGGTTAAGACACTTGCGCAGTAATTGTCCCTTCCAAAGACCAAATAAATTATAAAATAACTTATAATTGTTTTCACCGGGATTCGAACCCGATATCTCTCGCTTCATGGTAGACTTATAAAACAACTTACCTAAAGTTACTTAAAGTTTTAGTCTTGCACTGCGTATGACAAAAAAAATTGTGAAACTAGAATCCGTTTTATTGACAAAGCCTTGTGGTATATCATGGAGAGCGATCGAACAAAAGGTCTGGCGATAGTGTTAGAAGACTAATTAAGAAAAGTAGAACGTACCCAGCCCTAATGATCGAGACGGCTTCATTTGCATCGAACACATGCCTAATTACGGGAAAGTACAAATTAAAGAAAAACTAATGGGTTGCTGGCCGATGATCTAATGTTTAAATTAAGAACTCGGGGTCACTTGCACTCGCTCAGGAATAACCGGTAAGATGTCACATGTGTAACGAGACGGGTGAATGAACTTTTGACATTTGTCCATGCCAATGCAATACTAGGAAGAAAAAACCTAGCCAAATGGTTTTATAAGTCTACCACGAAGCAAAAGTCATAGAGGTTTGAATATCGGTCTAAAAAATATAATTTATTTGTTTTTTGGAAGGGCTTGAAAGTACCGGGCGAGTGTCTTAATATTGTCGCACCCGTGGGAGAGCCATGCTGAAGCTTATGCTGACGCACTTATTGGGCCGACTCATCAGTCACGGGCTTACGAAATAATAAGCATAATTGTTACATACACTATATAGAAACACATTGTCTGCTATACCATAAAAAATATATACACCTATGGAAAATGGTATGGAAGCTATTTTACTGCTATATTTCTTTGATATTTTAAGTAAAGTATTTGCATATAAACCAGTTGAATCAACTTCAATTTATAATTATCGCAATACTGCGAGAAATTATTATTCATAACTTGGTTTGTAAGTATAACATACCGTAAACTATGATCTTTAAGTTGGAACTTAGGAAATAATGCAAAACTAGATCTAATTAAGACATTCAGATGATATTTAGATAATATACTGGGATTTTTATTGATTATACTTTATATTTCATGCGGTGAACAATTCGTGAATACATATGTTTGGATTTACTGTATTCTGCTAGTGGTATAACTTCCGACGAGTCGCCCAAATTAGAGCGTCACCATGGGTCTCCCAAATGTAAGACAGTGGTCAGATACGCCCTGTCCCTACCCAGCCATTATGGCTTTATAGCCGCCCTGTCTAGTCTCACGTCGGTGAGATACCGTACGGACGCTCAGGCTGACCTCTATGCCAAGGTCCAACTATTGCAAAAGACACCATTGCGCTAATTGCGGAAAATACTTCTTCGCGAGCCTGCGAACTTGTGCGCTGGCCACCTTGTCAATGGCCAATCTGGCCAACTGTGAGAAACTACCAAAAATACCAATTATGTATCACAAGTCTTAAAAGTGAATAAATTGTTTAATTGTCATAAGAAAGTTTAATTTCAAGAGTCTCGTAAAAAATACACAAACTCCATTACAAATACTAAAAATAAATAAAATTATAATTTTATTCAGACTCGAGCGGAACCCGGAAATAATGACGTCATGATAATTTACCACTCAGCCTTTGTAACACTTGGAAATTATCACCAATGACCCACTCCAATACAAAGTATATCACTACTATAAAAATAAATGTATATTAATGTAATTACGATATAAATGAGGCATTTTAAGGCACAATTAAGTCGCATTGAACAAACCACTTTCTATTAAAATAACTACAGTGAAGCGTTATTATTTTCCGCCTTTATTGAAGTTTCGTGTAAGTTAGATGGGTGATTTGAATAAATTGTTCAGTGATTTATAGGAACGCGCGAGCGGACATAAAATTGATGCTATCAATGAGATTTTGTCGCCGGGAAGTGATCTTGGTACACTTAAGCAGGATATTATTCAGGCATGAATATTAAATGCGTTCGTTAGTTGTGGTACTTACCTTTTAACGTGAGTAAATTCGCAATGGAGTGGATTTTTTTTAAAATACCGCCCAAGTGGCTTAAAAAGTCGGAAACACAACGTTGTCCATGCGCAACGGTGGTCTCCAACCATATAGAAAAACCGATGTCAAACACGTTGCATATTATTAAAAATGTCGGCTTCACACCCAACATTCTTTAAGACATTCGCCAGATAATGCTTGATATTTCGATTTTAAATATTTAAAAATCTACATTCGGGCCGGGGATTCAATCCGACAGCCGTCGCTTCGTGGTACGCTTATAAGAACACATAACTTCAAAGCTTTACAAAATTTAGTATGAAATGAATTCGCTACTTACCGAGCATAGTTAAATTATTTCATAGACCCACCAAACCCGAAAAACTGATACACTAAAAATATTGCTCGCCGCTGTGTATTCGAAAAAAAATTACTAAAACATGGGGCATATTTTAAATGATAAAGCGAAACTTTCCTGGCTTAGGTGTATATAGATATATTTACAACTAATTTATGCATAGCCAAATTGGATATTGAACCAACCTCTGTTTGTTTTCTGTATAAATTAGGAAAAAGAGTGCATTGTAAGGCTGTGTCCATAATGTTCCATAAATTAATTTATTGCCTCGAAACACTATTCCACGACTTATATCCGATTAATGTGAAGATAAAATGATTTATTCGATAGATTTGCGCGGATTTATCGTTTTTATCTGGACCTGATCGTTTTAAGTGTATTGGGCTTTGAAAACCACCCACTGCTTACTTTATTAATTTATTATTCAACTGATAATACTTTTATATTAACCGCGATGCCATGGGTTGCGCATTCGACTTCTTGTTTGAATAGATTTTATAACTAGTATTAAGTCTTTGAAACTGCTTGTGATTAGGCAAGTATAATTAGACAAGTAAGAGTGCCCAAGTGACAGCCACGTTGGAACTTAAAGTGAGGTACTAAATTTGGGCTCTCTCGGAGTGATAGCCTCACACCAAAAAGAAATAGTTATTCTAATGTTTCGTTGAATGATTGAGGATACAACAGGCCCACTAAGTAGAGCTGGCAGCGTGTGACATAGAAATCCAGTAAAATAACTAAAGTTTGCATTTTTTAAGGTCAAGCCGGTCTCTTCTTTAGTAAGAGCCGCGACACAATCTGGGCTTGGCAAGACCGGTTTTTTAGCAAGGTGGTATTATTTCAATTCTCTCGAAAAAGTACAAGTACTGTTTCACGCTGGTCGTACACCCTGGTTTGTCTATGGCCGGCGGTGATCTCTTACCACCTAGTTATGTAATAAAAACGACTAGAATCGATGATTAAATTGCGCCGCGTGCCGTTAATAATTACTGTCACAAGATGACAGCTCTTTGACGTTTTTAGTCTGTGGCAATATTTAATTCCTTTGTCATTTTGACGTTTATCTTTTTGGCGCTAATACTGTGTAAAGAAACAGAAGTAGCAAAACGAAAATTATTGAAATAAGATAATATACTTCAAATAATATTTACATCGCGATCCGAGTTGAATGACGTAAAATTAATTATATTTAATTACTATTTCTTATGGAATAACAATTATTTTTATTATTATTACCTTTAAGCTGTCAAAGTTTTACGATTACTCACCGATGTTCAATATTAAGAAATATCAAGTATTTTATGACGATAGTTAATTACGGAGGAGTTTGTTACACCTCATTAAATATACTTTAAAAATAGGGAATTTCAAACGATTTTTTAAATAATTGATGTTTGTAATTCCACAATTGAGCATTTTGAGGCATTTTTTACCGCGAACCATTCTATGGAATGAACTACCTTTCGAGGTATTTCCAAACCAATACAACTCCATAGGTCCATAGGTCTCCACATAAACAGAGTATATTATAGGCCCGCAATGCATCCGCGGTCCGACCAGCGCTGGGGATGTCCATGGGCACAGGTCTGCTTATCCCACATCAGCCTTCCGCTCGTTAGCATCCAGTTTTTCATAGACAAGCTACTCATAAACATCTTAAAATTAAAGTTATAGGCTGTGTACAAAGAACTAAACTCTCTGTAATGTCGTCAACGCGGCCGCTTCCTTATTACTCACTGGAACGCACAAAATACTTAATTAAGTTTCCTATTAAACCTTTTTTGAAAGTAAATGTGTATATAAATAGATAAACGACTTAGGAGAGAGTTAAAATTCCCGAAGCGTTGCACAAACTAATAAAGACATTAAACGTAACGATTGTCTTTAAGCTTTACCACCCATGGTCTGGGCCGAAATTATACGCCGCGGTCACCTTGAATAATAGCTGTGATTATTTTAATAGTCGGACATCGAAGCGAATGCCCTTCGCCCGGACGATTCATAGGGACAACCGTTGGACTTGCTTCACACTTTGATTAGTATTTTGGGATTATCTTTGTATGTATCAAACTATTCACTTAGGATGTTTGATTTTGAATCGAACAGATATTCAAAACCAAATTTTCAAATGAATGTTTAGAAAACAACGGATCATTCAGATTTATTGATGAAAATAAGAAGGTAAATGAGGAGACTCGCATAGGTTAAACGGTGCTTCGCACATGGACGTCCCCAGTGATTGCTGGACCGCAGCAGCGTTCCCGGCCTTCTAGGGATAAAGACGTTCTTTTTTTAACTTTTCCAACTCGTGTAGGCTTAGAAATATCACTGAAAGCAACTAATTCCACTCAGTTTTGGAGCTCGATACAAAATGCCTTAAAACGCTCAGTACCATCCACATAATTTGAGATATATTCTTAAGAAAAAGAATCACTGAAATCGGTTCTTGAAATTTACTCTTAGCAACAAATTTAGCGATTCATTATAATACAGATTATTGCAGCAATGATTTTCTAGCTAGATTTTCACTTAATCAATAAACTAAGAGATTTTGGTTTTGTATTTGGTGTGTAAGTATTTCAAGTACTTATAGAAGCGATAATATTTCGACTCATTAGGCCAACATCAATCTTAATACTTGTCGAAGCATACCCCTCACGGCCCCACTCCCCGGCCCAATAAAGATGTCACCTTTTTGTATTTATTGTGTGACAAAGCTGGCGTGATTACTTTAATAGCTGAACATGAGAATGTGATTGCCTCACAATAAAACCCCACAAAACTACGACCCAAATGCAACGTTTTTCATTGAGCTGAACAAGCTCAGGTTCAAGGTCCAAAGATTATTTATATTTCGTTACTTATATCTCAATCTATAGATTTTGAGAGCCTTTTTGAGAGGTTTCAAAAGTCTATCATGAAGCGAGAAGTATCGGGTTCAAATCCCGGTCCAGACATTTATAATTTATTCAGTCTTTGGAAGGCTTAAAAATGACCGGGCAATTGTCTTAATATTGTCGCAACCGTAGAAGAACCATTCTGAAGCATATGCTTTCGTACTAATTGCGCCGGCTCATCCGAATTAATACCACAGGCTCACAGAATACTCAGCGTGAAACGGTACTTGTACTGTGGTTCGCTGATTTAGTGAGGATATCGAAGGCCTTTAAATATCCGCTTAAGTGGCATAAAAAGCTAACAATTCAACCAATGTGCGGACTGTGGCGCAGTTTTCCATGGCCAAGGGTGTTCTCTTTAAAAGAGACACACTCACTTCGTTGTCTGCTATACCATAAAAAAGTACCACCAGGGGCCTTATTGCGCGCCGCCTTGAGCAAGTTATACTGAACAACCGACGCAGGTAGGTGATGTTAACTATTCGGCCAGATACTATGTAAATTTCGCTCACCCCATATTTCCCAATAACACACTAATAGGTTATTGTGAACAATTTATCGAAAATGAACGCAAATTTCGTAAGAGTATGAGAAAAGGCTTTGAATTATAATCCGTGAGCAGTTTAATGAATGGTATCAAGATAATTAAGCTTGAAAGTAATAGGTATTTGTTGTCGTTATAATGTTAAGTGGTCATGACTTCATAATGGTTGACTACAAGTTTTATGTGATTAGTTTTATTAATAGATAATCTGTCCCAGTCACGATTTTTATTATTATTTGCAGGTACCGGCCTCTTTAAATTACACTGAATCAAGAATCGCCCAGCTCTTGTTGGGCTTTGAGTGCGTTGCCGGCGTTTTACGGATAGGTACGCTCTTTTTTTGAAGTCTTATTGGTTTGATATCCCTTTTTCATCCAAGTGGCAAATAAAAAGGTGAATCACCTAGCATGAGCGGTTTTCTGCCCATGGACATCCTTAGCCTTGCTGCGCCTCGGTTGCGTTGAAGTCCTAGTTTGTCCTAACTTATTATATATTGTTTTAGTAGAGTTTGACAATTCCTAAGTTCTTATTTTTTAAATAATATTAAATAAATACAGATTTATCCTAACAGTGGCTTAAATGTAAGGTACATTGTAGATGTGACGAAGTTCAGCGGCCTCGTCAGTGTCGCGGGACAACAAAACATAAAGTTGTCCGGCGAAATCGCCAATTGCGCGTCCTTCGTTAACAATCCGGCCATTTCAATATCCCTTTTCGTTCTTAATGATTCCGCCGCTCCCTTTATCCCCCTTTGTAGGGCTGCCGCGCTCAAGTAAAACAGCTGGTTTATAAAAGCTTTCTTATATATCACATCTTAGTCGAATTGTGGTCATTGACCTCATGGTATCCATTATGTAAGCTTATTTGAAAGGTACTTCAACCGGAAGCTTGTTCGGATCCTGTGGAAAGAAGGTAATGGTAGTGACCCGAGAGTTGTTGCATGGAATACCAATACCCAAAGAATAATGTGAAAATGTTCAGCTGGCGGTCAAGTCCCAAAAGTCACATCGCAAACCATAATGATATATATAAGATTATAGTCTAACCAAAGTAACAGTCTATCTATGTATTAAATTACCATGGGAGAGTCATGCTGATGCACTAATTGGGCCAGCACGTCCGAAGTTATATCACGGGCGCATAGAATACTCAACGTACTTATATTCTGTTTCGTAGAGTGAGTGATGATATCGGAGGCTCTTAAAAGTGTCGCTGAAGCGGCGTAAACAGCCAACAACACAACCAATGCGCGGACTGTGGCTCGGTTATTCATAGGCGGTGGTGTTCTCTTACCATATAGGAGACCCACCTACTCCATTTTCCGCTACAGAATAAAAATACATCGAATTCGGTTGAATAATAAACGTTTATGTATTTTAAATGTAGAAGACAATTACAAAGTACACATTTCAGAAGTCAGTCTTTGGAAAAATAACTTTTAAGTCTTGTTTATATTAATACAAATCTAAGTCTTCGGATTTCCAAGACTAAAATGAAGAGAAGTGCGCTTGAGTAGCCCGAAGGTAGTTTACCAATGTAAGGTTCGAAGCAAAGATGGGACCTCGCCATAATTTTACTGCGATCTGCGATCATTGTTACTGCGTACAGAAGCCAAAATCTTTTTTGACCCTATTATCGCGGGAGGCTACGAGTCTGATATATAGTAATAAATTAATAAAGAGAGGTTTTGTTGGATCTGGCAGCCCTATGTTAATGCCGTATTTGAGTGCGGCGCCTTTGAAGCGGTCCCGCGTTAGCCGGACCTGTCCAATCCTCTCTCGTCATTAATAATATTAATTAAACATTATACAACGTTTGTTATTTAGTAAAAAGTATTCAACCTTCATCGGAACAAAGTAATGTATATAAGAGACTTATTCAAAAATAAAACTAAGTTTAGGGTGTAAAAATTAAGTTCCTTGTTTATTTGAAAATATTCTATTTACAATATATAACAAACCCTCCAATTAAAACATTCTAATGAATAAAGAAACTGCAATAAAGTATAATATTCCATTCCTTGCTTCACACAACTTAACAATGTTTAGTATTGAAATTAAGTTATTTTTTATGGTATATCGGGCAACGGAGTAAGGGTCTTCTATATGGTAATAGAATACCGCCGCCCAGAGAAAACTGCGCCACACCTTGCGCATAGGTTGTGTTGCCGGCTTTTTACGCCACTTAAGCGGCACTTTTAAAGGGATGTCTCAGCGTAGCAGTAGAAGTACCGTTTCAAATACAACTACCATTTCACGCTGAGTATTCTATGTGCCCGTGATATTGCTTCGGACGAGTCGGCACAATTTGTGTGTGCATGCTTCAGCATGGTTCTCCCACTGGTAGTCGTTTTCATTACTATTTATCGCCATTCCGTTCAAAATTCACTCAGCATCAACCAATATAACATTTCGTTTATACACTGACAGCGCCAGCGACAATGTTTAAATTAAAAAATACCTATACATATATTGATCTTGTAAAGGTATTGAGACAATAATTTCTCCGTGTAAAATATGCCCAAGTTAATACAAGTGGCATGCACTCCAGGGAGATAGGGCTCGGCAATTAATACCACTAATGCTAACATCATTATTACCTCTTACTTAGCATATATCCATTAACCCTTTGATTTGTGGGCGCCTCGCTCGCGATTAATCGCGCTGCGGTGCGCGGGCGCACCTCATTTGTACGGGCCAGTGCGAGGGGAGTAATATACGCTCGGAATTGAGAGCGAGTTTTGCCGCGTGTTTTGTTTCTTTACACTTATTATTCGGCGAGCCTCGTAGTTTAATGGTTTTAAAAGTATCGCGAGAGGTAAGCGAGAGGTATCGGGTTCGAATATTATAATTTTCGGTCTCTGCAAGAGTTTGACAGTGGCCAGCCGAGTGACATATGCTGACACACAGAATACTCAGCGTGAAACGTTATTTGTACTGTTTTCGCAGAGTGAGTGAAGATATCCGAAGCCCTTAAAAGTGCCTCTTAAGCGGCGTAAAAACCGGTAACACAACCAATGCGCGGACTGTGTCGCGGTTGTTGAAGGCCAGCAGTATTCTCTTACATTAAAAAAGACCCATCTCTTCCGTTATCCGCTATACTATGATATAATCGATTTTTGCGATATTTTAAAATTTATTGGTCTTATTTAAGATTTTTGTCATCCAATCATTGATGTTATAAAACTGAGTATTGTCGTCTCATCAAATGTCTTGAGGCATTTTTATGTCCAAATCGCTAAAGGCATGTTGATGTTACACAATAAAATTCAAAGAATATAAATGGAATTCTGATCCCAACTAATTTCCTTGTATATCATTCAGAGCGACGATCACAACAACTTAAAATGTTATTTACAATCCAACGAAACCAATCAATTAATATTTACGATTAAAGAATCAGTGTGAGTTATTTTTTTAATTTTAAGGCTAAAATACATGAGCCATTTTAAGTAGCAAAACTTTGAATCATTTAAAAAGACATACTCTTTTAACTTATTTTTACGATACAATTTTGACCAAAAATGTGTCCATTTTTATATTCTAAAGTGGACAGTGGAGAGAATACCGCCGCCCATCAACAACCGCACCACAGTCCACGCATTGGTTGCGATGCTTTAGGCCTAAGCGGCACTTAAGAACCTTCGTTTTCCTCACTTACTATACGAAACACTGTACAAGTATCGTTTACGCCGAGTATTCTGTGAGCCCGTAGTATCACTTCGAACGAGCCGGCCCAATTAGTGCGTCAGCATAAAGTTCAGCAAGGCTCTCCCACGGGTGAAAATCGGGAATGCCTTATCTTATGTGACTCTAATGTCCGGAAAATATTATATATACTCTCAATTACATCTTTCTTAACTCTAACATATAAAACTCATTTAATATATTTGTATACACTGGCCTGCTTCATCTTTCCTAAATTGTAAAAGTTATAGTTTAATTGAAGAAAAACATAATACAGCCTTTTTTCTTAAAATAAACTTTGTGTTGATTTTTAAATTGTTTAACTATTTCGCCGTTCATGTGTGACGGCCTAACAGGGTTTAATTTCCCAATTGGCTCTCATTTTGACGCGGTCGAGTGAAATCAATTTTTAGATTACAAGCGATATAAAACCACCTTTCATTTATAACCTGTCTTTAAGCCATCCGCGTAAACGGTAGCGGACAGCGTTCGTAATTTTGCCTCCGATCGAGATAACACCTCATTCCAATTTAGTTGCTCTTTGGACGGACGCGAGATATTTCATTGGTACCACTTTGCTAAGCAATTGCTAAATTTAATTTTTTTAAAGCATTTAGAGATTTTTTAATATGATAATGAAATAATTTTAATTAATTTATACTTCGATAAATAATTTCAATTCTAAATAAATTCATTTATTTTGTATAATTTATAATTCGGTCTCTGGAAGGCCGGGCGGGTGCTTTGATACCGTCGAAATCGTGGGGGACTCATGCAGAAACATATGCTGATGCACTAATTGGGCCGGCTCGTCCACAATGATACCACGGACTCACAGAATATTTAGCGTGAAAGGGTACTTTTACTGTGTTTCGCAGAGTGCGTGAAGATATCGGAGGACCTTAAAAGTGCCGTTTAAACGGCGTAAAAAGTCAGACACAACGATGCGCGTACAGTTGGGCGGTCGTTCATAGGCGGCAGTATTTTCTTACCATATAAGTGACCCGCCTGCTCCGTTATCTACTATAGAATAAAAAAATGGACACACTTTTGGCCAAAATTTACCAAAATTTGCCAAAAATTATCCTATAAGAGACCCACCTACCTCGCTGTCGGCTATAGAATTTTAAAAAAATGAAAATAATTACAAACAGTTACAAATTCAAACTATTGTATGCACAGATAGAAACTGAGGTATAGACAAGTGGCAGTTGGCAGTAGGTATCTGCGATCGCGGCATGTAAACGGTAGCGTTGAACGGAACGCGCGCCGCCCACACCGTGATTTATCCTCAGCCGAGATTTACCGCGTCCGAGCCCTAACCGTGACGAAACCCGCTTCCATTCTGTCGTATAAATTCACACTTGTGAAATGCGATAATTTGTCTATGGTGGATATTTATGGTTAATCAAGATTATTCGAATGGTTCAATCGCATCATTGTCTGTGGCAACTACAGAATGCTAATTTAAAAGCTTATAGAAGATATTCAGGAACCCTTATCCTAATTTATTTTTTTATGATCCCAAAAATACGTGGTTGACAGGATATTTTGTCATACAGGTTTCGAACCCAATACAGACTCCAGCTCTCTCAGAGGTCTCGACATTTCAAAGAAAATTAGGACAGTGTAATAGCATTCCTACATTCATCATCATCATCACCATCAGCCTATCAAGTCCACTGATGGACATAGGCCTCCCCCAAAGACGCCCACCTGTTACTATCTTGAGCGATCTGGGTCCAGCGATTGCCCGCGACCTTCGTGAGATCGTATTTCCATCACGTGGCGGGACGTCTCACTCTGCGTTTTCCGGTACGCGGTCGCCACTCGAGAACCTTTCTTCCCCATCGGTTGTCGGT